>VXAK01007162.1:2670-29064 GCA_013399435.1 Arenaria interpres | reverse complement strand
CACACGCATTAATTGAATAAGCCTCCTGACTCCCCCGTGATGTAAATATTATTACAACTGGAATAACAAAGGCGCAGACCAGCTAAGTGACTTCGCCCGAAGTTGCACAGTGAATCGGTGTCGGAGCAGGAATTGGAATATGGGTCTCCTAAGTGCTCCAGACAGTGCTCTAACCACAGAGCCGGCCCGCATTGTCCTCCCGGCTGTCTCTCTTCTCCCTCGGCTGCAACGCTGCAGACATTTCCAAACTGCTCGCAAAAGCAAACCAGATGTCCTCTGTCTCTCTCGTTACCCGTCCTTGCAGGAGCGGTTCCCTAGGTGCGGTTTCTGCCTGGAACGCGGCCCCACATGTGCGCAGGTGGAGGGAGGGTGCTGCAAGACCCTGGGACCATAGACCAGGGCCCATGACCAGCACTGGACATGGAGGCAAGGTCACAGCATCAAGCATTTGAGGCCATGGGATGGTGTGAGGAAGTCCCCCATTCTTTACCTCTGCAACCCCTATGGATGTCCCACATTCTAGGGACTGTAGCTGAGATTACAGTTGCATTAGTGGACACAGGTAAACTGTTCCTCAGGTGCAAGTCTGCAAAACTGCTTTCTTACTGAGACTCTGCTGAGAGAAACAAGAGTTCAAACAGCAGTGAAGAGACAGAAATTGCACTGGAGCCAAGATCGAAGAACCAGAATCAAGATCGAAGAACCTACACATGTGGGCAGAGCTGGAGCTTAGATGATTAGTGCAGGTTTGCCAGGTTTCCCCACACTGGGTTACCTCCCTGCCCATTTCTAATCAGTGTTTTCCAGAGGGGGAATTGCCCTTTGGGTACTGCTGGCCTGGTATTCTGCAGCACTGTGGAAGAAAAGCAGGTTCAAAGGAAAACCAGAATAAGCTCCATTTCACCTGGCCATTGCATGGGATAGGTCTGACTGCTGGCCACCATTTCTTCAGTGAAATTTGTTTGGTTCCTTCATTGCATTCAACTGTGACGTGTCAGAAGGCAATCCCTTAATATGCTTGGAACAACCCCCCAGCTCATCTGTTCCTCCACGCAGTGAAGTTGGTGGGACTTTCAAACGCTGTCATGAGGGGGTGACCAAACCAACACAGGGCAAACTGTGCTTCTTGCAGAGGCAGACAGCAAAGCTCAGATACTTAGACTGTAAGGATGAAGGCTGAGAAATCTGTCTCCACCTGCAATCGGCTTAATGCTTAGCCTAAAGTCAATGCCACAGAATGATCGCAGGAAGTCCTCCCTGTTCAGGTCCTGCTCTGTGGTTCTCGCAGTGTTTAGGGCAGCTGCCAGCAAGTCAAAGTGGATCTGTCCATTTCTGCCAGCAAGAGAGGGATTGAACCCTCAGCAAGGTTAGTGAAATCTTGTTTAGAAGTTGAGAGTCTGCTGCCTGAAAGTCAATACGCGCTGTGAGCTGAAACTGGAAAAGGAACTGTGCAATAGCTGTTCCAAGTTCAATTAGCTCAAAGTCAGATATTTCAAAGAACAGCTGGGCTCTGCTCCATTTGTCATCCAGGGAGAGATTTTGACACTTCCAGAGGGCAACGTGGCCCACCCACAGTCTAAGGCAGTCTGAGAGCCGCATCCCTTTCTGCAGGCTGTAGAGCAACAGTCTCCAGTAAGGTGGGACATCTGCATGTTGCTGCTCTCTCACAATCCTGTGAAAGGAGAGATAAGTTGACACTGAGTGCCTCTGAAAGATCTACTCCGAGTTTCACAGACAGCAAAATTTTGCAGTCAGCAAGAATTTTTGTACTTTTTTTTTTTTTTTCTGCGCTGAGAATCATTCAAGGGCATGGAAATACTAACTGCCAAGAGGCTGCAGAAGACTCTTTCTGCGACCTCTCCAACTAACAGCAGCATAAAATTAAATGTCTTTTGATGCTATCTTACAGGTTGCCAACAACCATTCATACTATAAGCAGGTCAATTAAAATGAAAAATAAATCCCTTTATGTGTTTATATATATGTATAAATTTTATGCAGCCAGATGACCATTTTTATGCTGCTGTTATATTAGCTTAGGTTTTTACTTATTTTTATCAGTTGCCTCTTTTGTTATTATTGCAACAAATACAATAATTAAAGTCAGAGAGGTAGGTAGTTCCTTGCACCACGACATCACCCTGCAGCCCCTGTAACCAAGATACTTTATGACATAGTGAGGCTTGTACTGCCACTCTCACACCATTTGCCATGCCTGGCCTTCAGACGAAGTATTGCTGATCCATTTTTTTGTAAAAGGATGGTCAGAAATAGACTGCATGTCCCACGAGCAGGCACATTGCCCTCAACCACCTCTGTATGGCTCCTTGTGCCAGGCTGGTACAGCTGTTTCTCCAGGAAGCCATCAGGGTGGCAATCTCCCTCTTACAGTTCCGTAAAACATCCTAGTGGCTTTGGAAGCGTGTTTTGTACTGCATTTCTCTCTTAGTGGGGCCTGCCCACTTGCATAGTCCCAGACGTGTAGGTTAACACTCAAATATCCGGGTTTGGAGGGCCCAGGACCTGCCTTTAAACCAGTGACTGCAACACCATGATGATGTCCGATACAAGCCCCACTCAGTTAAAGTGTCTGTCCCCCTACTGATTTTGTTTGGCTTTGATTCAGTTCTAAATGCCGGAAAAATTTTCCATGATGGAAGAGACTCGAGTTTTGGTTCTTGATTTGTCATACCTCCTACTAGATTTAGCTTTGGAAATGACCTCAGACTTTTAAGTGGCATTCTCTTTGGCTTTCTAAACAATGTCTTGATTTTGCCAAAGGAAAAGGGAAAGAGACTCTTTAAGTCAGCAGGCTGCCCTTTTGTTATATCTCAGATAAATCTGAACTAATCATAAGTCAGCCCATCCGGTCACACCGACATCATTGTCTCTGATGCTGATTAATGGTTCAAAGCTAACCTTAAACTAATGCTTCCTGGTTTGCTTTTTAAATCCTATTTTAAATGGCTGCTATATTGCAGTTTCATCATGGCCCACTTATGAGAAGAGTGCACCGAAGGCTGTTTTGGAAGCAGCCATCTGGCTGTGAGCCTGTTATACCACATTAGCAGCCGTAGAGCTGGCCTGAAACTGCATTTGATCACCTGAAAGAGCTACCGCAGCACAACCAATTGTGAGGTACAGTGAAGGACTCAAAAGAATGAAGAAAAAATCACAGTAGATGTCATAACGACCCGGGTTTGTTTATGTAATGTAGGGGGCTGAATCATATCTCAGCCTTTCATCACCCAGCTCTGGAACAGTAGTACTTTAATAACATCTAATGACAAAAATATGGAAAAAATTAGAAGCCAGGGCGAAGGAGGAGGAGTTTTTTTCTGATGCAGATTAAGTTCCCTAAATGCCAGTCATTGTTTATTTTCGTCCAAAGATCCCCTTTCTTATTTATTTAACAGCTCAGACTCTTATTTCTCGTTATGGTTTGCAGTTTGAGAGGCTGGTTGGTGTTTTTTTTTTTAAATACGTAAAGGGCATTTAGTATTTTGCAATTGCTATATTTTTTTTGGCAAATAATTATGGAGGAGTTCTTTCCAGTGTACCTGCTGATTTATTAAAACCATGGCTGGAACATGGTCATGAATGTGCTCTTTTCTCTGCCCTTTTGAATACAGTGTGGCTCTCAGACCTCCCACCTAGATACCAAGTCATTAAGAACATATGAAATCAAGAGCTTTAGAAACAAAATTGATTGTTGAATACTTGGGGGATGGGACATTGCAAAGTCCTGTTTTGGCTCTGGAAGAGCAGAATTTTGTTTTCATGGATGATATTCGTCCAAGCTGGCTTCTTATACCCACGGAAGATCTAGGTCTATCAAAGCTGGAAAGACATTCTGGTTCCTGTTCTGGGGATCTGGATTCTTACAAAGTCTTGAGTGAGCCAGCCTTGCTTATACCTTTGATGAGATGGCTTGCTGCAGTACAACTCAGGAAGTAGCTGGATGTGGATCGTGAAGGCTGAATGCTATAACACCATTTTCTGAGCATCATCATGGCACAAGGCTTCTGGCTATTTTGATGTCCATAAGTCCTGTAGATGACTGCTGCATTTTAACCCAGAGCATGAAAACAGGTCTTGGGTAACTAAAGCTCTTGCCCTCCTGTATGACTGCTCGGATCACGCTTCTGTTCTGATAGCCAACTCAAGGAAAGAAAATGGGAGGATGAGTTGACAATTACGAGCAAGGGTCAGAGCTGGACACAGGAGGACACAGCTTTCATTTTTGGTGACTTGTTCAGTGTGAAGCAAAGCAGTTGAAACTCCTCTCTATAGATGAAGAGCTACAGGTGGGAGTCTTGCTCTGGCTGTATTTCAAACACTGACAGATTGGTACCTGTTATGGAGGGCTGCTGTAATCTATCCAGACAAGTGGTCAGAAAAGGAAGTTAGGGCTGGAAGGGGTCTACAGAGGTTGAGAGATGCAAGGCAGGGTCAGCTCTGTGCCACTGCTGCGGTTGTTTGTCTGACCTGTTCTTAACGTCCTCCACTGATGGAAATTCCCTGATGATCTGTTCTGCTGTGTGAGTAGTCTTACCATCAGAAAGATCCTTCAATGCACCTTCCTTGCTACAATTTAAATCATAGATTCTTATACAATCTGCCACAGACATGGGGAACATGTTGTTAACTATGTCTATTAATTTCTTCAGGAATCCTTGCTGTCCTACCATGTCTGGATTGAGTACTTTATGGTGATGTCCACACTGCAGGAGGGATGTACATTTTGTCCCCTGATGTGTACCCTGGTTTCCTCCTGGTTTTCTCTTGAAAGAAAGGGGTGTGGAAGGGGTGTGGATGGAGAGCATTCCAATAGATCCCTTACCATGGGCGCTCAAGTGGACCAGACCTAAAAGTGTACTGTGCTACAGGAACTGGAATGTCCTAATCATGGCAGCGTGATGATTTCCTAGGCTGTATTTATGAAAGAAAAGGGAAGAATGGCAGATCTCATGCCCGGACACAAAAGCTCAGTTACCCATGCTGCCCCAATCTGATGAGCTCTGAACCATTTCTCTGCTTGACACAGGATTTGGCCCAGGCCAGGGACCTTAACCAGCAGGAAGCTTGTATTTGAAGGGAAGTCAATAATGTGTATGTGATTAAATGGTGCCATTTGTCCTCAAGGCTGGAGAGCAGACCTGCTCATTTCCATTGTATACATGTACCCTTAGATTTTGATAACCACTGCCTTTATAACTATATTCAGTACTGATAGGACTCTCTGTGCTTGGAACAGTAGCATGAACATGGTGTTACCATATTACCTTTTACTTCTCCATGGTACTTCCAGACTGCAATGCTGCTTTGGAAACTGGACTTCTTACACCAGCTGCTGCTGCACAGCAGCATGTGAAGGCATGGCTCACTGCACCTGCAGGGGGCTGAGCCAAATTTGTGGGCCAAATTCAGTGTGTGGAGCTGACATGGTGGAAACAAGAACACTGTTAGGACCCACATCTAGAAACTGACAGGTCTGTTTGTGAAACTGAGAAATGAGCTTCCCCACTGCCAGCATGCAGCTTTTCTGGAGTCACCAGTGAGCAAGAGAGAGTGACCTGTCCAGAACCCCATGCTTCTTCAAACATGCATTTGGATTAAAAAAAAAGAAAAAAAAAGATTTGCCTTTTTCTAAGCAGGGCAATCTAATAAGTATGTTTGGGTCATGCAGAATATGACCTTGAGAAACCACCAGGGCTATAATCTTAATGGAGAGTTGGCCTTTGTGCTTCCCAGCCACATATGAAAACACTGTGGTGTTGCCAGTCTTGAAATTCTGGTGAGGCTGTCTTACAAATGACATGGAAATACAATATAAATACAAAGTTTTATTTGCTTGTCTGGTTCTGAAGCCCTGGGCCATGTTTTCAGGCTTTTCTCTGCAACTCTGAGAGCAAGAGAATTATTTCATAGTGAAAAAAAATTAAAACCTTTGATATTGTTTTGTAACTGCTAGCTGACAGGAACTGGAGCTTTAAACAAAACATCAGATATTATGAAGCTTGTGATAAAAAGCTGTAAGAGCCGGCAGCTCCACGCTGGAGCTCCACTTCCAGCACTGATTATTCCCTGCGGCAAGGAGCAGATTTCACAATGCCAAAGAGAGAAGAAGCTGGTCAATGGCCAGAGGACAGTCTGTAAACATTGCTAAGGAGCAAACCCCTCTCTGCTGCAGTGAGTACTTCAGGCACAGAGTGCCACGGGGCCAACGCAGAGAAAACCATTGCAGTGGCTCCTCCCAAAGACAGCAGGTGCTTGAAGGTGAGGTTCATGGTGGTCGTGGATTCCACCTTGAGACAACTTCTGCTTCAGTTGTCTTGGCCCCAACCAAATGGCCAACCTGATGAACCAAACCAAATCCCTAGTGCTTCTTCAGGCCCTCAAGAATTGGCTATTCTGGTGGTTAGACCATCATTCTGGTGGTATGACCTTGGTGGTTATCCTTGCCTTCTCTCACAGAAGAACCTGCTCACCCACCTTGTCCAGCACGGACACCTGCACCGCCCAGCTGTCTGTTTCTCAGCAGGCATCTGACTGCAGCAGAGTTATTGCAGCCACGAACCAGGCCCCATGGCAGAGAGACTCAACATATCTGGAAGGCCACCACAGTGCTGCTGAGAAGACGGGAAAGAGAGAGGGGAGGACGGAGGAAGGTACGCTCAGTTCTTCAGGTCCTGCTCTGGTATTTGTACTATCAAATGTACATCTTGGTTGTAGCGGAAAGGAACAAGAGGGCTGGAACAGAGCAGTTTGCAGGGTAGGGAAGCTAAGAAATTCCTTGCTCTTCTTGGTCCTCCTGCATCCGTGTTGATGGAGGTGATAGCAGGGCAGGAAAGCCTGCTGGGTTGCCAGTACCAGTGTCCCCTTCATACTCCTGAGGGTGGGCAGCAGGTCTGGCCCCTGGGGAAACAGTGGAATAAATCCCGAGCAGCCTCTGCCATGCAGAAGGGATAACCCCAGTGCAGCAAAGAAAAAAAATGATTGACAAAAAAGGACTCTTCACTTTGGGCAATGGAAATGAAACTTGTGACTTGGTTTCTTAGAGGCCCATCTGCTGGAACAGCTGTGCCTGTTGCACAACCCGCTACTGTTAGCAGATAACTGACTCACCACAGCTAGACAGCACGCGGGACAGACCTAACCCTTTCCTCCAGGAGCTAGATATGGTCTTCAGGCAATCAAGCCATTTGTATTTTCTCATTTGCTGGCTGTCTTTAGCGGCCAGATCTGCAAGTGGCTGCAGCCAGCCAGACACAACTGGTAACTGCAGGACAAGGCAGCGGCTACAGCAGTTCATAATAGTGGGAAGGAGCAGTTACTACTCAGTTATGGGAAAGTATAACCAAATGCTGCTAAACTATTATGAGAGGCTGCTCATGATGTGATAAGGAAATGTCCTTGGCCATGGTATTTTAATAAAGATTTTGTGAGCAACTATTATTAAAAACTTCAGAGAAATTCCTCCCTGAGTTATAAAAGGAAAAGGCTTCTGCAATATGTGTGTACTGTATGTGTATGCCTATGTAAAGGTACCCGCAGTTTCTGTTTTCCCTTGACTCTCTTTTCTCCCCCAGTGCTGAGCTGTGTGGTCTTGATCAATAAGCACGAGCAACCAGATCCACCCCTTCCCACTTCTGCTGAGGGTGAAGCCCCATGTTTTAAAAAAATAGGACTGATTTATCCTACTAGTCCCCTGTAAACTCTGAGTCCTCTGCCCTCATGACTGACTCTGAGCACAAGCTGCACAGAAACACTATCTTTCCCAGCCCTTAACTGCTGCGGATGAGCTGCCTCTGCCAGACAGATTGCACTCACCCTGTTTATTTTGCAGCTGGATGGATTAACTGCATCATCTCAGGACTTTCCAGGAACCAGGTGAATTGAACAACAGTCTAATGTATGCTCATTTCTCACTCCTTCTCCAATGCTGTGGATTGCACTCTCCCAATCTGGAGAAGCTGCCTTCCATTTCCAGAAGTATAGGTCTGGCTCAAGCAGTATTTACAAAACCAGCGTGCTTGCGTTTTTAGCACTGAAGTTCTGGGTGAAAGCTAGTGCCACAGGAATAACCAGAGGCTGTGAAGGACTGGATATTCAGCCATGGAGAAGAGTTGGGTTCACATATAGCAGAGGCACATCACTATGTGATTTCTTTTCATAAAGGCTCCATCCCCTGGCACAGCAGCAGGCAGGATTTGTTCATCTCTGTCCTCTGTCAGTCAAGCAACCTTCTCAGCTTCACCCATTACCTGAAAGGCCTTGGTATCACAGCACGATTTTTCTGACATTTCCACCAAGGGTTGTAAGGAGCAGAACCCCTTGACACACCTGTGTTCCCTTGAGTCTTGAGGGCTGGTATAAGACACAGTGATGGACCCAGTCTTTAGGCCAAGATTAATTTTCCCCTGGAGCATCTAGTTGTCTTCAGTGACTGCTCAGGAGATGCAGCCAGTGTGATAAATGCAGTTTTATACAGGCATTGGTTAGGGTAGTCCTTGTCAGATGTCCTCGTTTGCTTAGAAGAAAAAGGTTCTTGGCATGTGGTTGGTCTATTGCATTTCAAAAGAGGTTGAGCATTTCCAACTGTGTGAATAGTAGCATTTTTCCTGTCTGGACAATGAGACTCAGGGAATGGATCGGGCCCCTCCAATTCCCAGAGGCTAATACTGGTGGAGCATCAGCACTGCCACCCAGGACAGTAAAAGCTCACAACCCTGTGGGGTGGCTGGGCAACCCTTGTCATTCAGAGATAAGGATGTAGCCTGTCTGCAGGCTTGGGCACTTACTGTGGTGCACCATGTTTTTCTTCGCTGCAACAGAGACAAGAAACTGAAAAAGGAAGAAAGAAAGAAAATGAAAACCAAATCATAGTTCCCATTAAGTTTGCAAGCTTATCCTTGATATTTCTTATTTAAGTCAGCCCAAATTTGGGATGTTTTGGGCTTTTTCTTCATAGCAGGTAGCACATTCAGTTTAGCTCCTGATAAAGTTCAAACTTGAGTAATTGAATTCTGTTGCTCAAAATTCCTCTTGCAGTTTCAATTAGATGCAATCATTTAATTTTCACTTCCCTTTCTGAACTGTTGAGTAATATTGGTGTGCATTGTTCAAACAGTTGCTCTTCATCATCACAGAGATGCTTGTCTTGTCCTGGTGGATGATGCAATGTGATCCTTGTGCACGGCTTGCTTATCACTTTACTGAATCTATGAAGTGTTTTGAGATGGTTGAATTGCTTTTTGATCACAATTATCATCCGGGTGGTATTCTATAGTAGTCAAAGTCAATATGTGTTCAAAAAAATTAAAGTGAGAACTGAGTTTAGACCTCAGTCTGTGCAAAAATCCCACTGGCCGACATTACTGGAAAAGATACATGTAGGGGAATATTCATTTGGTTTGGGAGATAAAACTATATTGCATGCTCGCCCACTGAAAAATTATTCTTAAGTGTTCTTAATAAATTCTAAGTATTCTTAATATCCATTTAAGATGGCTGATATTAAGCCCATTCATTTGCTTTTTAGGTCACAACAGTTCCTCATTTCATACCTCAATGTTATTTTCTGTTCTGAGGAGGGGGCTAAGTCTATGGCTATGGGTGAAGAAGACTTAGTTTCCCCTGTGGCAGTGTGAAAGATGAGACTCTTCCTAAAAGAAAGCAGGTCTTTAAATTCAGGTATTAGTAACCCTGGGCCTCATGAAGGGCAGTAGAAGTGGCAAATAACCAAAGAGAACTGAATATTAGACTATTAACGAATTCCAAGGCCTTTGCTTTAGTGGAACCTGTGTCACAAGGTTTGTTCTTACTTTTCCCAATATGATTATTACCTCCTGCAATGACTGTCACCCAAGTCTTGTGACTAAATGGCAGGCACTCATTTAGTTTTCAATTTGGGGACTTTTACCTTCTTTTGTTCTGGTTACACATCTTCATTTCCAAAGTTGCTTGAGAGAATCAGTGGTAAATTTCCCAGACATGCAACTATATCAGCTTGTTTGTAGGTCTCTTCAGCAAATGATCTTAGATGAGTTACTTTGTAAACTCTCTGTGGGCTTCTGTGATTTCAGCCATGTGGCACAGGGTGGCAAGACTTACTTCGTTTTGTGACTTAAAGAGGAAACAAGAAAAAGTTCTCTGTCGGTGTGTCCTTAATGTCAAAACTGCATTTTGGCCATTCAGTGCAGCCACACGTCATACTGTAATCTCATTTAAAGATGGTTTTATAAGGGCCAATATATGCCCAATAGATGTCATTAGCACATTAGAGACAGGATTTATAAGCACAGGAACAATACAGACTTCTTACAGTCCATGCAAATAACTATTATTCTCGCCTTTTAACACGCTGTAATTACTGAACTATTGAAACATCCATGAGCTCCTTGCAACCTGTGATCCACCAAGTGGCCAGTTTAGCTGGAAGTCTGATTTGGTCTGGATGTATGGCACCAGGCTCTGAAAACGTCATCTTTAAACAGGAATTTAGCTGTCCATTCAGATGGCTGCTCATTTTTTCTTGTTTGCTCAGCTTTGACCAGGCACTGGAGCTACACTGAGTGCACATTTCTGTAACAGGCTCCAGAACTGTGAACTCGGCTGGTTTTGTAATAATAAAGTAAAAATATCTCTGAATTCTTTCTGGATACTACCTTTGCCCCATCCTTTCTGATGGAGTCTTAATTCTGGAAAGGTTCTGAAGGGTGCTTCACTACTTCCTGCAGGAGTACCCTGAAGAAACATCCTTCACCACATGAAACCAAGAGGCGGAAAACTATCTTACTCTGTGGAATGATATGTTATCCTGATGAAAGGAGATCATAGCTCTTCACTGTGCATGCAGCTGTACAAACACACCTCTACTCTACCTCCTGTTGGGGATAAAGGAGTTTGCCCAAGACACTGTAATGGGCCTTTGGCAAGGCAAGGGTCAGACCAGAGCTCCTAATGTCTAAACAGCTCTCTCTTCTTCTGCCCCAGCTGTTCAAAAGCACACCTGCAGTTCTTACACTTAGATTTTCCTTTGAGTTTATTTCTGGGCCACGGTCTGAATAGGGAAGAACTAAATACTTAATACAAGGTAAATAACCTGGAGGAAAATAATATGTTGCATAAATAATAGAAAACGCACGCTTCCTGACATTTGCACCATTGGTACCTATTACAAAACATGCAAATGATCTGGCAAGGGGGTGAGTTCTCCGGATATGAATGGAAAACAAACAAGAGGTGAAAGGGGAAGAGAGGCAAATAGGCTGATGAGATGGTGCTCTTACATGAGAAACCTCTCGTGAGTGGTACTGTCTACCAAAGAACTAAAGCTTCTGTGAAGAGTGCAGCTACTCACTGGCTCTGGAAGAGGCAGGGAATGGGATAAGGACAGACCGACAAGAAAGGGAAAGGGATTTTTATGTGGGTGAGGAGCCACTGGAGACCATCTGTCAACTCTATTTATCAGGGTTCTTTCAAATCCAGTAGAGGAGCCAGCTTTTGCTTTATCCGTGATGTGAGTTTGGCAGAGTTTTCCCTCTTCTCTTTTCCTCTTGTCATGTGCTGGGATAACAGCATAACCAGACTGCCTTCAGGAACTACGAAGCATTAACCCTTTCCCTTCTGTCCTTCCACTTGTGAGGGCCTTTCCCCTGCCATTCTCCCCAGGCTTGGATGACGATGAGGGCATGTTTACTTGGTATGGCAGCAGTGATGGGAGGCAGAGAAGGCTCAGAAGTGGCATATGGTCAAGCCCCCCACTGTTTGCTGTTTTGTCTCTTGCCATTTTCTTCTTGGCTTGGACTCTCCAATTTGATCTGTCAGCACAAATCCTGCCATCAACAGCAGAGCCACATTGAGGCAGGATTCTGCCCCAGGCCTGTACAAGCATTGAAGTCTTGAGGTTTCAGGGTGCAAATCTCACAACGAACTGGCTTTCTCTGCAGAGATCCCCCAGAATAGTTCATGTTAGGCTCCAGGACCTGGAATTGAGTCTGGTTTTTGTTCCCAGCCCTTCACTACCCATCCAGCTGCCTCTGGAGAGACCAAACGTATGGACAAGCAATGATTTTTTTCTCCTTTTGTAATTTTTGGTGATTTATCTTCTGACCTGATAAGAGCAGGAAGTAAAAGGTCATGAGTCATTGAAAGGAACTGGGCATGCACCAGTGGGGAGCTACAGTCATATCATGAACCCTCTCCTACAGCTGTGTTTTTCATCTTCTGATTGCAGTCCTCTTACCAGCATAGCTCTTGGCCACTGATCTGTGCTGTGAAATTTTCAGCTGAGAATCCTCCCCTATGGAAGGTAATAGGAAGTATATAGAAAAGAGCTGGTCCAAGTTAGATTCCCATTGCTGTTTGTCACTGTCATGTGCTGCTTAGAGCGCAGGTTCAATCTCTGTCTCATCTCATCCTGAATCATTCTTGTTTCTGAGCAACAACAAAGTCTTCTAGCAGTTTGGACAAGAACATTGTCCAGTTCTGCATGACTGTCGGTACTCAGACAAGTTTCTTTCAGCCTCAGACCTGGGCTTATAATTAAAACCCAGCACAAAAGGTTTGCAGTGGTTGGGGAACAGGAATGGGAGAAGTGATATACCGCTGTGGTGAGACAAAAGGAAGAAACTTGTTGTGATGTATGAAGTAGCATTTGGCAGAGCTTTGGATAAAAAAATCTATAAAGCATCTCTGCAACAAAGTGAGTCAATTCATCCTGTTAGAAGGCTAATTTTTTAAACCCTCTCCTCTGAACAGCTTAGTAGGCTGTTATCACTGGAGGATATGTCTTGCTTTCCTAGGCAGCAGGCTACAACTAATTCCATACAGCTTTCTTAACTATGACAGATCCTGTTGGGTATTTCCTCAGTTCACAATCCTGATTGCATATAAACGTCATCCCATAGTGTTTATGCATATGGATAGCATTCCCATCCTTATAGTTACTTTGGTGTCAAACTCTTATTGCAACCAAAGTGAGAGGCTTAAACACTTGTCAGTGCCTTGGCTGAGGCTATGCAGCTGCCTGTGGAAGGACACAAGGAGGAGCCCAACTTCCCTGAGACCAAGTCTCTTCTCACCTTCTTACACCATGTATCTAGTCCATGATAGCAAGCCAAAATGATATCTGGAGTTTCCAGCTATTTTGGTGGGATGCACCACAGCTGAACCATGAGGTTGTGCCCAGAACTGTCTTCTTTCCCATTTTCCCATGGGCAAGGACACAGACTTTCTCCCATTTTGGGCACTGTGCACAAGCCAAGCTCAGCAACAGGCACTCAGTCTCCAAAGCAAACAGGTAGGGAGCAGGCAGTGATTGAAGGGAGATGTGGAGACTTTGACAGCCCTCTCAAGGCATTACTGCTGCAAGTGAGCTGAGATGGATGCAGACTTTTAAAATCAAATTGTTAAGGCTAGTCCCAAGCAGTTGGCTCACAAAGTCTATTTTTAAGCTTTGCCTTGCTATGTGTAGTTTGCTGCTTTTGGCAAAGCTGCAGGGCAGTGCAGTAGTGCTTAGTGTGTGTTTTAGAATTTAATTCTAGGAAAACAACCTGCTTTGCCACATGGTAGCTCTGCCTGGCAAAGCACATACTGCTGCTGAGAAGTTATTTTCCTGCAAGCCAGAGTGACGCTGAATGCAGTGTGCTGCACTCACAGAATCATAGAATTATAGGGGTTGGAAGGGACCTTGGGAGATCATCTAGCCCAACACCCCCCCCACACACACCAAAGCAGGTTCACCCAGAGCAGGCTGGACAGGAACGCATCCAGACAAGTTTTGAATGTTTCCAGAGAAGGAGACTCCACAATCTCACTGGGCAGCCTATTCCAGTGCTCTGCCACCCTCAAAGTAAAGAAGTTTTTCCTCATGTTGAGACGGAACTTCTTATGTTTCAGCTTGTGTCTGTTGCCCTTTGTCCTGTCACTGGGCACCACCGAGAAGCACCTGAATACTCAATACAGCTGTGCTGGTGTTGCAGCAGTGTAAGGTGGCAGTTCACTCCTTCAAGAGAATATAATCACAGAGGCTGGGTTGCATCGTCTCCTCTTCCTCCACAATGACTGTCATTGAGGTCAGAGAGTGAGACTGCTCAGTCTGGTGATTAGAGATGGATGCAGTCATGCAAGGGAAGGCATGGACAAAAGCAGAAGATGCAGCAATGATTCATAAAGGATGGGAAGGATGGTGTGAGGAACTCAGCTACATGTGAAAGTATCAGCCTGTTCCTTTGCTGGGGGGACACAGGCTTCGTTGTCCTCTCTGATCAGTGCTGACCACACACTGCTTCTGAAAATAATGAAGCCTGGGGTTTCTCTCTGGAAGTGGATCTCAGGTGGAGCTGTCTGATGGGGACTGCCTGAGGTCTGTGTTGGTGCTGGTGGTGTGATGTGCCTGGTCTGCGAAACACAGACTAATGGACTCCGTAGCAAAAAGCCCAAGGAAAAGAGAGGTCTCCTTTCTTCTAGCTTTGTGTGGCCTTAAGAGCCTGAATCATATTTGCATTCTTTTAGGAGACATAGACTTGTTCACTTTTCTGGCTGGGCATTTAATTCATAAACAGACAATCAATAAAGTTGAATTTGTGGCTGACTTTGGGGCTACCAAATATATTTTAATTAAACAAAAGGGACCACTGGATGAGAATTATCACACTCCACAATATGTCCTTTATGTATCACTGGAAAGGACTAAGCAGAGTTTGTTAATGCAGCTCTGGAGATAACAAAATCCAGGCTCGCTTTGCAAAAAATTATTAGGTTTTGTGTGTGCTTATGTCATCACTGACTTAAAAGGCATGCTGCTGTGTGGCAAAGACACCTGACAAAGTTTCAAGCAATCGAGGAGATTTCTGGAGCTTAAGAAGGACAATTTCATGATGCACTGATGAACTGATTAGGGGGAGATGCTCTGTTGAACCTGATACTTGCAATTAAGAACGTACAATTAAGAAGATGTGAAGGCCAAGGGCAGCCTCAGCTGCAGGGATCCTGAGGCTGTGGTGTTTGAGTTCCTGAGAGAAGTGAGCAAGACAAACAGGAGAAAGACAAGCCTGGACTTCAAAAGAACAGATTTTAGCCTGTTCAGGGACCTGCTTGGCACAGTCACATGGAAAACTGTCCTTGGGGGATCAAAACGACCCAGGAGAAGCCAGCTGATCTTCAAGGACAGCTTCTTCAGAGCACTGGAATGGTCTGCTGCAATGTGCAGGCAGTTAAGCAACTCGGGCAATAGGTCAACACAGAGAACACGGAGCTCCTGTCTGAGCTCACATGCAGAGAGGAAGGACTCAGAAGGTGGAAGCAGGGACAGGCTACGCAGAAGATACAAAAACATTGCTCATGAGTGTAGGAGTGGGGTCAGGAAAGCCAAAGTTCCCTGAAACCAGCAGAGAAAATGAAGGACAACAGTGTCTTTCTATAAGAACACTGGCAGCAAAATGAAGGCTAACAAGTGGCTTAGTGCTCACTGCTTAGTCCCTTAGTGACAAGGGCCATGGTAAAGGCATGGACATTCAGTGCCTTTTTCACTGGTTCAGGATTCAACAGGACAGGTTCTTTGGCAAATTGGTCTAGTTAGACCCACTTTGAGCAGAGAGTACGACAGGGTGACCTCTGGAGGTCCTTTCCAACCTAAATTAATCTGTGATTCTGTCACAAGACACCCAGAATTGGTGTCTGGTTCTTGCTCTCACTTTTTCTATGTGGTTGCACATGTTATTGGGGAAGCAAAGGGTGAAGGGGTGTTCAGCTTCATGGTACTCAGCTTTGGGGTTCGGCTTTCTACTTCAACTTTTGACCTGGGCCTTGGGAAAGAGATGATGAGGTGAGGCCTTTTATCTTAGGAAAGGGAAAAGGTGGGGGTGTGGCAAGTGAGCTTTGAAACGAAATTGTAACCTCCAGCACCAGTTTCACAAATGTAAAAAGCTTGAGATGAAGACAGCACTCAAACTCACCTTTCCCAAACTCCAGGCCTTGGCCTTGGCTTTTCAGTTCACTTTTTTTCTGATCTATTTCCTTTCTCCTAGCTGTAAAAGTACATTCCACAAGGCAATGTATGCATAGATTTGAGTTGTTTAGCATGTGTCATTTTTAAATGAGTTACAAAAGTCGTAACTAACATAGCATGAGAAATCTTGCTTTATCAATGTAGAAGCATTTTCAGCTTGAGCCAGATATATCAGAGGGACCAGAGTTTATAACTCTGATTTTCTTTTATCACTAAAAGAAAAGGGAATTAGTACATTACATAGTATTGTTTATGCTGAGAAATAATTTCACTGTACTCAGTGTGTGTTGATATTTCATTCCCTCTTGTTTCTGTGTAGCATTATTAATTCTGTCCAAGTTGCCATCAAATACATATTTATTTACTCAGGAGTACCCAAATATTTCCAAGGTGGAGTGAGAAACAGCTGATATGTGTTTCCCTCTTGGAATGACATCACCATTTAATTCCTCCAGATATTTTGTTCCTTATACTATTTTTACAGAAAGAGAAAACGATTGCCCTTTATGTTAAGGTGGAGAGTTTTAAAGTGGCTGAAATCAAAGTGAATGACGATTGTGATGCAAGAAATAAATCTCTGAACATAAAAATTGTGATTTATAAAATAACAAAAGTTACATTTTTATCTATCTGTAGTAATTCCAAGAACTTCAGCAGAATCCCACCCAGAAGAAAGAATTTTCGTTCTTTGTCTTTTTAACACTTGAGGAGGTATTTATGCCTAAGGGTCAGTTTCAAGAAGTTCCTTAATAATTGAACTTAATCCTTAATATACTCATGTATGAAAAGTGAAGAAGGTACAATTTCCACCAAAAAAACCCCCAACAAATACTTTCCTGTTCTCTTTTTCTAAAGTTGACATGTAGCTGTGGAGACACAGACTTACACAAAATGAATACAAAATAAATACAACAAAAAGTTACCATACAGAACAGCAAGAAGTGGTGCTATTTCATGTAATCATGCCTTTTTAACCAGTTACCATAGGTTTCAACTTACAAAAGAAAGGCCACTGGTAGTGAAACAGGAGAGATTTGTCCCCTTTAGAGTAACTCCCAAAGTCCACATTGCAATGAAAATAAGCAAGGCATTTTGCTGTGGGCAGTTGAGATGAATCCCACTATAAGCAGAAAATCTTGGCTGCACCCCAGATCCTGTTGATGTTTGAAGACGTGATCCATGAGGGAGTTTAAGGTTGTTTCTATGGATTAGAGGGGAAGGATCAGAAGCAAACCTTCCCATTGATATAAGTTAACTTTTTCCCCGGAAGGCCTTGCAAGTGTCTCTTAGAGACAGTTGGAAAATATTTCTTCACCTCTGCAAAAAATGTAGCAGTAATTAGTTGTCTTCTTAATTTTCAGTAAAATGTTTTTCTTTTGTAAAAAACCCACATTTCCCCCAATTTTTGGCTTTCACATGAAATACCAGAACAATCTGAGGGAAGCATGCTGCACAAAAATGTTCATTGAATTCAATACCTAATTTTCCCATCCAAAAATAAAAACAAAAATTTGCTCTCCAGTGAGGCCTTAAACTTGTTCTATCCTTTCTTTTTGCCTGAATGGAATCAGCATATGAGTTAGAGATTAGTAGGTAAAAGGATACAAAACAGGTTCAGCTAGTCAAACTAATAAGGACTGATTTAGAGGAAGAAGAGGCAGTGTTTGGAGCTCTTGAAATCAATGGCAAACCAATTCTTAACTTCCAGACAGGAGGAGGTTAACAGAAATTCAGCAACAGCTTATATTAGGCATGTGGTCCATGCAGGTCCAAGAAAGCAAGGAGGAAAGAGACAGTCTGCACCTCAGAGGAAAACAAAATCATCCACATAGCTTTTTGTTGAGTGAGTGAATCAACAGTCAGCCAGCATCTGCCCTGCTCATTTTCTTGGCAAGAATCCTTGTGGCAACAATGTCATACAAACTTTTCTTTGGAGAGACTTTGAATCAGCTAATTAGAAAAAAAGCTTAAAACAATAAGCACAGAATAAGAAGAAAAACACATACAGCCCAGGATTTAGATTTCCAATCAGACTGTCTATATAGAACTAGCTAACTAACTAATGGAACTAGCAATGGACCATCCCCGTGAGATTACTACTTAAGCAATTCCCCAAGATGTTTATAAACCTATCTACAAAAATCCTCCTTTCCCATTATCGGGGATGGTGTCGGGTACATTCCTCGAGGCACTTGTCATACTCAGTGGCCTTTAAGAACATTATGGGGCTTTAATTCATATGTCTGATCTTATTAATTTCAAATGTCCCTCCTTGGCTTTAATTTTTATATTTCATTTGGGCCTCTCTTGTCTTGAAGGATATTAGAGCTCTATTAGAGCTGTATAGCTTCTCCAAGAGACACAGGCGTACTTCCTGATGCTCCACTGGTTTTGGGTAGCATTTGTAAGGGCATCAAGCCTTGAGGCCATCATTTCTGGCAACAGCTTGTGATTTCAGGTGCCTTATCTGAGGTACATAAAAAGGCCAGATTCTCACACACAAGCAAATGATCCTTCAAAAATTACCATCCTTCAACCAAATCACCAGTTGCCAAACCTAAAAAAATACCATATGAAGCATTACACCAATAGTATGCGACTGCCTTCACAAGCCAGCTCATACTCATGAATGGTAGGCACCTCTGAAGGAAAAGAGGCAAAACCATGGTAAAAGAAATTTGAAGAGATGGTAGAAATAGGTAAACAATATAGCTAACAGCACAACATCTAAGCCATTTCCCCATGCTCTAGCCAAGCTTCTGAGCACTGTATTTATTGTTCAGTGTGACTCCACTTCTGTTTGGAAGAAGGAGTGGGATAATCTGCCCTTAGGTATGCCATTTTGTCAGTTTCTACATCCTTTTGCTGTTGCAGTAACTCTGAGTTATGTAAGTGAGTGAAGTTTTAAAGCATATCAGTCTAGCTTTCCAGTGGTGCCACTTAAGCAATAATTTGCCCTTGCTATTGGGGTTCTTCATCAGGTATTGCTGGACATGGTAGTGCCTCTCCTGTCCCTCTGCCTTTCCTTTGCCTTTATGTTTCCTTAAAGGTGAGTCCGGGAAGGCAGCAAGCTGGCTGGCAAGCACTCTAAGAACATTGCCAATCTCCTCCTAGCTTTTGCAATCTCCTTCTTTCTGGATTTTCCACAAAGTGACAACTCCCTCCATCAAAACTGCATTTCAGTGCTGAAAAGCATTTTTCTTTCAGTCAGACATTAGAAGTCATTTACCTCATTTTCAGACTTTCTAGAGAAGTAGATTTAAAAATATTCACATGAGAATTTCCATGAAACTTCAGAAGATGTTTGCTTACGAGACAAATTATACCCTTTTTTCAAAATTTTCTGAACTAGATAAAATTGGTGATTTCCTCCCCACAAAGTCAGATGGGATTGTGTGCTGCTTTTTACTTCACAACATGAAAACAAACATAAGGTCTCTATCTCTTCGAACCCCACTGGCAGTTCATGGCACATCCACGCTGGATCAGCAACAAGAGAGACTAAGCATAAATTAGTGTGGTTCTGGGAGATAGTATCTACTTAACAGAGGAAGCTTCTGCAGGAGTGTGGCAGTTCAACATAGTCTGTATTTCTGCTTTTTGTGGTTCTCAAGGAAGAGGACATAAATATATCTCTAACCAGCAATCCAGAGAATCAAAGTGGTTAATAGGAAGAAACTGAGAAGTAGCATCTGAAGTATGAAGGAGAGAGTGTCCCCTGCCTTTGTGCACACACAAAAACAAGGCTGAGGTGTTTACGGAGTTGCATGCACATTTTTCAGTCGTCAGACACTCCCTGTGTGTGGGCTATTGTTTGACTGCAAGTTCTAATAAATAAGAGCTGACATTCAATAGAAACCTCTTATTCCCCAGCTGCACAGGATGACAAACCAATGGGGCCAAATTCCTGGGGGCAGTACGTGTGCCATGTTCTGAGGACTTCACCACGGCAAAGGTGACAGCTTATTGTGTGTGTGGAATGCATTGGCCACGCTCTAGTGTGTATCTGAGCAGCCCTTTGCATCGCATAACTAAATGACAGAGGCAATTAGAGGCAGCCTTCAGAGGAGGGAGGTCTGGAACAGTTTGTGCTGAGAGAAATCTGGAGCTGTGGGCAGCTCTTTGGTGGTGGAAAACCAAGCTGGAGCTAGGAGCTGGCAGAAGAAGGAAGGTGGTTTTCTGGGAGAAAGGAAACAGTGCATTTGGGGCACAGCTCCAACTCTGCTGCTTGTGTAGTGGGAGGCAGGCAAGGCTAATGATCATGGGTCTCTAATGAAAAACATAGGTTATTCAACTTGTTTAAGAAACCAAGTGGAGAAGTATAACATATTCAAAAAAGCCTGTCTTTGGAAATTTATTAACAACAAACAAATTAAAGAGAAAGGTCAATTGCATTTAATGTGATATACTTGCATTAATAATCTCTTTAAAAACCTAAGTGAAACACCCTTTCAAAGATTTTGGCTTTTTGTCCATTCTGTGGAGTTTCTTGGCTTTATGTTTGCAAAAGATCAGCTCTCTCCGTTTTACAGGGCATATTCTCCTACCCTACACAACAAAACAGAAATGCCTACAAGTAGAAAACAAGACAAAATGCATTCTCCCTAAAAGTGCATCCCTTGTCCCTACCTGCCTCATAATTGGTTCTTTTTAACTGGAAAGGAAAAATTTACAGCATTGTATTGTATTTTGAAATTGAGCAAGGCCCAGGTGGAGTCTTGAGGATTTGGGCACTAGATTTTCTTTGACAGGGAAATGCCCCTCACCTTACAGACCTCATGGAGATGAGGTGAGAGGAGAGTGGGAAGGAGTCCTGGCAGAAAGAGAAGGAGTTTGTCCCAGTCCCAGGTCAGTGTGCCCACCACCTTCCCATAGTAGCCAGCAAGGAGGGTATCAGAAGACACAGGCACTGCAGGGGGTCAGCACTTTTGGGTCTTGGTCTTTGCCAACCTGCAGTGGGTAGTTAACAGGAACCTGCATTCCTGCCAGAGGCAGGAAAGCAGCATCCAACATGCTGCCGGTGAAGGACTCATCTGGGAGGAGGGAGCATCAGCTGTCACAGATTCATTCACAGTCAATGCCCAGGTACCAGTGGCAAGGTGGGCAGGAAGAGCTAAGATGCCTGAAAAAACCCTTCTGTCACCCCAGTTAGCAGTACATGCTGTGCCCGATTTTCCTTGTCACCCAACTCTGGCGTAAGACCATGTTGGTCACAAGATGGATGAACATGCAAACCTCTCTTCTGTGTGTGTTGTTTAATAGCTACTCCACTCCTCTAAAGATTTTCATATTCCTAGCCCCCAGCTCCCAAGGGCACTTAAGATACATCTAAGGCAGAGCTCCAAATTCTTGAAGTGTGAGGGCAGAGATATCTCCTTCCAGGGATTTTAGCCAGAGACTGGTCCTGCTGCTCCTATGTTATACCACTTTTAGGAAACTGATAATGACAGTGTCACAGTATCTCCTGCTGGAGAGATGAACAAGGTAAAATAAATGTGTCCCCTCCGCCCCAGGCTTTATCTACTTTTCGACACTGCAAGCTGACACCAAAGGTAAGAACAACAAATGCACTTCCCCCTCAAAGCATCCAGCTCTGCTCTTCACTGCTCCACGGATTGCTACAATTACGTTGCAGAAGAAAGAGCCCTCTGATGATCACATACAAAATGAGGGCCAGAAATCTGAAAAAGCCGAAAAGAAATATGTTTTCTTTTCCCATAGAATTACCTGCTTTCCATAAAGTTTCTTGGTTTTCTTACAATAAATGCCTCTTATAAAGGAAAAAGAAGCAGCTGTTCCACAAGTGCCTATATGATCTCTCCTCCACAGGGCAATTCCATTAAAGACTCTTTCAGGGAAAAGCACTATTTATTTTTTTTTTGTCCATTTTGCACTGCTGGAGAAAACTAGGAGAGCTTGGGTGGAGGTTCTGGCTCTCATATGAGTAATAGTCTTTAGCTTACTTAAAGTTTCCTCTACTGCACATGCTATTTTGCTTCCCTCCCTTCCCTACATCCATGTGTTGTGGTGCTATACACTTCTAAACAGCAGCTGTGCTGTACCTCAGGAGAGACAAGGGATCTCTCAAGGGCCAAAAAGCACACAATTAGCCAACCCTTTTCTCACTGGTGCAATCTGTGTATAGCAGACTGCTCAGTCCAGCTGAGCATCTAACATCTAACCCTGATCCTACGGTTTCTCAGTGAGAGTTTTGGTGTGCATCAAAACTATTTCAAGTGAAAGGCAAGAAGGGCATCTTCCTACTGAGTCCCATGGCCAGTGCTGCAAAACCAGAGAGAGTTTTGCTATAGTCGTCCTTTCAAGATGTGTGCAAGCCCTAGGAATGCCAGTTGTAGTGCGTCATAGCTTAGGTTCAACGGGATCATTCTTAAGCAGAGATGAAAAAACCCAGAGCTAGCTGCATTCCATACTGACATAGGCTGTCAAGTCAGCTTTTTTATGGAATAGGCTGGGATAATAGGCTTGTGCTACCCTGAGGTTGGATACATTTCTGTTACGCCGTTTTATTGCTCTCAGTTCAAGAGGCCATGCACGCTATTTCTAAAGGTTAAACATTATCTGGTGGAATGGAAGAGGGGACAAAATGATAGTAAAACTATCAGAATTGGGAGAGAGACATGAAGAATATTTTTTTTCAAATGGGCTCTTCTTCCTTACCGTGGAGAAGAGCTAGAGAAGTTCTGCCCAGAAATATCCTCCTGAAGCTGGGAGCAGTATAGAGATATGTCAGGAAAAAAGCCTTGACCAAAGAGACCTTTCCCTCCTTCAGTTCCTCTGTTTACAGGCCAAATGGACAAAAACACAGCCTGTGGGAAACCAGATATGCAAAGAGGCAAAGTGACTTTCCAAAGGTCACCCCTAGGTCAGTGGCAGAGCCAATTCTCAGTTTAGGGCTTAATTGAAAGTTCTGCTTTGGTGGTTAATTTTGTTCTTATTTTCAACCCATACAGCTCTGCCCATGCATATTGGAAGCACCCCAGGCAAGGGTCTTTTTCTCTCTTATCATTTTGTACACTGAGAAAAGCTCAGTATCTCAGGGTCTGTTTTTCTTCCTTTCCCTTACTCTGTAAAGTCTGCAATTTCTTAAAACGCTGCCTGTGTTTATGAGTGATTTCTCACTCCTCACAACTGGAGAGAGGGGAGATAATTGAAACCAAATGTATCATTTGTGTTAACAACGAGTGTCATTTTATTTTATGTCATGCTGTTTCATGCAAGAGCACTTCAAAGTCCAGAGAAGAATAGAGGAGAAGAGCACCATAAAAGAGCACTGGAGGCCACATAATGAGAACCGATCACAAAAGGAGAAGCACTCTCAATTCAAACCTTGACCACAGTCTCACCAGAGGGAAACATTTGAGGAGAGGAAAACATCATGCTGCAGGGCTTTACCTTTCAACAAGAGGGGCTGTTGAGATCCTCTGAGGTGCCCTGAAGCCCAACACCTACAAGTGAGATAAAGAGCAAATGCTCAGGCTTAGTCTCCATGTGATGACAAATCTTTCCCCCTGCTACATAAAATCCCTTTCTTCGTATACAATTGTTGGTATGGACCAGAGTGATGCTGATGAAGTTTTGCCCCCTTGAGCGTGCTCCCCTCTCTCACACCTTCAAGTGTGGGTGGAAGTCACTCAGTGCCTCCCTCATGGGGTTGAAGGCATCTGTTATCTCCCTGTAACCGCTGTCTCTGTGAATGCACATATAGAGAAAGGTCCGCTCCTTCAAAAGGGCTCTGGGCTGGGAAGCTGAGGATAGGAAGTAACCCAGCAGTGGCCCCAACAGCAGCACAGCAGACTCAGCCTTGGGGCTCCCAGATTTGGGTCACAACTCCTGGGCAGATAGCGGTGGGTTATTTTTACCTCCCAGTGCTCTGTTGGCAGGTTGTTTATGGGTTGACTTTCTGCAGCTGGGTTAGAAACACGCAACAGTCACACACATCATTTCACAAGTACCAGCTGCCCCAATAAAATTTCAGTTGGGTGGCTGTGCCTAATCCTGAGCCATTTGCCCTAGTGGGAAGGGTAGCAAAAAGGCCTGGTATTAACCGGCTGATGAGCCCCTGTCTGTAGTTTGGGCCAGCCATAATCCAACATCATATCTTCATTACATCAGAGTTTTAATTGCAAGTTTGTATGCTATTGTCTGTGGGAATTTTAGCTGATTTTATACATGGGACCATCTGTCCTCATTTAATGAGATGTTAACCAACATTTTCTTCTATTTACAGAGGAGAAACACCCCTCATGCTGTATTTATAGCACACAAACCCCATCCAGAGACAGCAGAGTAAGTTTCCTCCACTTCCAGCTGCCCATGATTCATTGCAGCATCTGAGAATGTCACATTGGCTCTGCGCCCCGCTACAAGTGAGGACACCGGACAAAAAGCACACCCGAGCTTTAGGTGCCCAGTGTGAGAAACACAGGACTCGTGTTTTTCATCATCCTAAGCAAATGCATAGCATGCAGTCAAAACACGTAGTACTGTGGAGTCTTCATCAGGACATCCAATGTGAGGGACAAGATAAAGACTGTGAGTGAAGAAGCAGCAGGAGTGAACTGTGCAGCCTCATGCTGGCACTTAGTAGCAGAGGGCTCTACAACTGCCTCCTTCATGGCATCTTTTAATGAAGCCTGATTTTTTCACTCCACGCTGTCCAAGCAAGGACACGGAGCTATGCGTGCTATTTGACACACTCATTCATTGAAACACTCACATTTCATCCAGGTTTACTGCACCTGACAGACTGTCTCAGCCTTCTTGCTGTGTGCTGCTGCTCTTAGCAGTCAGAGGCATTCCTGAGATTTATAGGACAAAATCTTGGCTCCACAAAATCCAATGGCAATAGCTGCCAGGTTTTCACTGTGTAGTATAGTGCAGTCCTGTTCTCTTCTTAGTCCTGGCTATCACAATACTATCGGGCACCCATACTATCAGAGAAAAGTTTCATCAATTGGAGCATTGCTGGAAAGCAGAACCCATAATAAAACAATATCATAGTACTTTTATTCATGCAGCTCCCCCAGAGCCAAGGCACTATATAGCATACTGAAACACTTACACTGAAAAACAGAAGACTCCAAAGAGTAAGATTTAAAAATTAAATCTCCTGGATAGTTTTTGCCTTTGGGTCAGGTTGCACAGCCACTGCTCACGTTGACTGAAACCCACTCGAAGAAGGAGCTGCAGTCAACAAGTCTGCAAAATGCCTTCTGTACTTGGAGATGGGCAGGGGGCCCTGTGGGTTATGCTTGCATACGGTGAGGGCTGGCATCCAGACTGCTGCAGGCTGCTGCTTGGTCATGGCAAGGTCTTGTTTCCTGTGTGCAAGACTAGAGGATGGGCCTTGTTCCACCAGCAACACATCTGGGGCCGTGTGTGTCTGCCTGTAGAGCCGTAGAGCTGAAACCTGATGGAGGCTGCCTTTAAAATAACAGGACTCAGCTTTGTAAAGCCTTGAGTGAGAATCCTTCCCCAAAAGCCAGAGGGACTGTAGGATGAGAAGCTGACATGCTGATATTGATGTAAGCTTGGAGTCAGGTCCTATGAATGGTGAATTTCCCACCTGCCCTCCCTCTCCTGGCTAGGGCATGATGAACCATGCTTTGCAACTGGAGCAAACCGCATAAAATCTGGGGTGCCTGAGGGGCTCCCATCAGTCTCCACTGTCTTGCAGTCCAGCCGCTGGTGGCTGAGACCATCCTCGCTGTGCTTGGTCTGCCTCCTTCCCTTCACATCCCCCCAGCTGAAGGGCGCTCCTTTCTAGCCCAATACCAGAAAGAGCTGGCAAGTACATGGAGGGGGTGGGGAACACCAGTTCCATCCCATAGGAAAACCCACACAGTTCTTACCACCCTGGCTGCTCCTGCTTTCCTGCAGCTCTCCAGACCTCTCCCCAGAGCCACCCCTGAGCTTGGTGATACCAAGGGGAAGCCTTCCCACCGGTAGTGGTGCAGGCTCTCACCAAACACAGAACCAGCCCTGCCCTGGGATCTGCAAAGGCTCAGGAGTGAAAACATTCTCAGGATTGGGCCGTGCAGAGTTTCTGAACACTTAACATATATTTTTCTGGTGTCTTTGAAGGGCCACCTTGTCTCCCAGAGCTTCTCATAAGTAGGACCTTCAGAAAAAGATGGTTTATTTTCAGCATGCCTGAGTGAAGAGCTTTGTTAGAAAGCCTTAGATACCTTAGATACTGGAGCCAAAATTTGGTCTGCTAATACTACTTATATTAGTCCTAAGGGTTAATGATCAAATTGGAGTTTAATGTCATGCCTTCCCCTGAGATGATTTCACATTAATTGTGCTGCCTTTCTATGATAAAATTTAATATCCCCTTTTAACCAAATTCTCACACA
>VXAK01007161.1:11234-42580 GCA_013399435.1 Arenaria interpres | reverse complement strand
GCCCCCCCGGGGGGTGGGAAGAGAAGTTTCTCTCCCCCTCCGGTTGGGACACCGCTGGGAAGGAGACCCTGGACCAGAGATGGGGGGGTCCTGGGCAAGATTGGGCTCCCCGTGGCGAGATGGGGTAAGGAGAGGCATCAGGGCCTTCCTGCCTCCCCATGCAGTGAGGGACCTCTGTCCCCTGTCACACCTACCAGAAGTCATGAGCCTCTTTTTTTTTTAATAAAAAAAAAGCTTCTTTTTTTTTTTTTCTTTCCTTTTATCTAATTAACAGAACCGCAGAATCAACATGGTTGGAAAGGAACTCTCAGAACACCGAGTCCAACCACACACACACACACACACACACAAAAAACCCCCAAACCCCTACAATCTCAGCCACAACACGCTCAGCCTTCCCACCATCATTTAATCGAAAAATCAAAGCAAAACAAGTCACTCCCCCCCTCCTGTCCCCCAGCACCTGGAGCAGCCGACACCCGCGGCCACACAACTCGCTTTGGATTCGGGGGTTTGAAGCGATAGTCGGCGATGTTATAAAAAAGCCACACGATCTTTAACCCTCTGGTTTTATGCGTCCATTCCGCGCCCAATTTGAAACCAAGGTCCTTAAGAACCCTGCCACCCGTCTGGCAGAGTGAGAGGAGACACGGGTTGGATCAAGGGGCAGAACCAAGGAGAGAGGCTGGCGTGTTGGGGGGGATGGATAGGTTCAGAAAAAGCTCCTCCACGGGTCTTAGGAAAAAAAAAATAAAAAAATCGGAGAATACAAAAATTCTCTATTTACAGTCCAGCTGTTCTAAATAAATAAATAAAAAAAAAATCAAATAGATCCAAACGTTACAGATCATCCAATGCAACGTGCTGGCTTAGCACGTGGGAATATTATTCAAAAGGAAAAATACCTGTGTGTAGGTAGGTACGTATCTGTCCCCGCACCCCTGTGGCACCACACGGCGCTTTTCTCAGTTGCCTTCCATGAAGCGACACGAGCGACTCGCGGTCTGCCCCGACAGAAGGTTTCCTGTACGCCGAAACCCCCTGCGTTGGACCAAACTTTTAGTCAAAAACACTAAAAGTTAAATCCAGATGAAGAATCTGGACTTCAGTGCTCACCTTGAAGACGTAAAAATGTTTGTCAGGGAGGTGGAAGCTGTTTGCTGGAGCACCTGAAAAAATCACATGTAGGACATGACTTCTGAAGTCTCACTGAAGTTACCGCATCCTGACGGGCATATGTACATCTGTCCATCTGTCTGTCTGTCCGAGAGAGAGGATTGAGCTCGTTCTTGGCTTTCAACCTGAAGCTGGAGCAGCAGCTCCTGGCAGACTGAAGGACCTTTGACCAGGTACCGGCGGTCCTTCAGAAATTTGGGCTTTGCAGTTTCCAAAAGAGCTGTCCCTGCAATTGTTTGTTGGTCGAAGCAAACGTCTGGCTGCTGGGTGACGGTGGGACTGCCTGGAAAACGCATTTGAGCTCTTGGAACAAAATTAATTTGGGTTTTTTTTGGTATCCATGACGGATATCTCTTGATTCAATTTAATTTCAAGCCTTCTTGACTCGTTTTCCTATTTCATATTTGCTTTTCAAATAATTATTTAACAAATCAGCACCTTTGAACTTTATTACATAATTGGAGTTTAAATAGGCCCTTTGTTTGCGATTTAAACGTGGTTTAACATTGTGTATTTAAAAGACAACTAAATAATACATTGCCAATTACAAGTATTTAGAAAAAAATCAGCTAAATAAGAAAGTCTCAAGGAGCATTTTTTGGGTTAAAACAAGAAATCAGCCTTTTTACACAGCGCTCCATCTTAAGATGATGACATGTGATTTTAAAAAAAGGGGCAATTTTTTCCCTCGACTTTTGCAGGCCTTGGATTGGTAGGAGAATTTCAGAATTGCATGTAATGGCGATATGAAAATAGGAAGAGTGGGAAGCGTGGGGAAGGATAGAAACCTCAAGAACTAAGAAAAAAACATTTCTGGCAAATACTAAAATTTTTTTAGTTGTGTGTTTTTTGTTTTTTTTTTTTTTTTTTAAATAGAAGGGTCTCTGGTTTTGGGTCTCCGGTTCGAGATGTCTTGGGTGTTACTTACTTCATCTAGATTTATAGCTCCTTGACACTTCTTTTGTTGTGTCCAAAGTTTTGTCCCAAAATATCCAAAGCTAAGAACCTAAAATTAGAGAGTGCCTTTGAAACTGCTGACCTCTGCATATTTTCCCTCTGTGAACATACAGCAGTAGGAATACGCCCAAAGACAACGAGTTTTACTTGAAGGGCCAGCAGTAGAAAGAATTAAAAAAAAGAAAAAAAAAAAAAGACTATCAGCCATTTCCCAAAAAACTTCCAGAGTGAATGCTTTTCCATTTTTGCTTAGTGATGCAGCTACATTTTGCGTTCCGCGTCTTTCCCAGTAGATGTAAAGGAAAACAGTAGTTTAAAAAAAAAAAAAAAAATTGAAAAAAAAAAAAAAAAAAAGGTGAGAAGACAAGGAGTTATAAGGTAGACCAAAGAAGATTTCATTTCTGGCCTAGCCAGCTTGGAAAGTGAGAAGAAGCGTCGTGATTTACGGCTCTCCCAGATCACGGAGAGCAGCTTGTAATAAAGCGTGTCCTAGGGCCTGGGAGCAGCAGCGCTGTCCCCACGGAGCTCCTCTCGCAGCCTTTCTGCTGCCTGAACGAAGCCCTACAGCCACGACGGCAAAAAAAACCCTAGAGGGCAGGCAGATAGGGCCATCCGGCAGCGCCGAGGGGGCTGCCAGACATTTCTGGCTTATTTCCACGCTGGAAGGACGGAGGGAGAAGCATTCCCACACCGTGGCGCGGCGAAAGGCATCGCCTTTGCTTATTTTAACAGTATGGGGGAACAGGATTGGGAGGGGGGGGTGTTCTGGCATGAAAAGGAATTTTTTTTCCTTTTCTTTTCTTTTTTTTTTTTAAGTCTGCAATTTCAGAAGCGTTCAGGATTAGGGCTTGGAAAACATATTTCGGTGCCCATAACATACCGCTGATTTATCTGGCAACGGCTAAGCCTGCAGAGGGAAACTAAGCTTATTTGAAATAACACGGTCGCAAATAACACCAGGGAGGTGGGGTGGGGAAAAGCTGGTGTAATTCTGGGCATATGCTTTGCTGGAAGGCTGGCACCCAAAGGGTTTGCATTTCAGCGGCGTGAGGACGACCCTACAAGCTGAGCCCTTCCTGCCCTGCCCCGTGCAGCGGCGGCCACCTTGCTCCCATTACTTATATCAAAGCCAGGAAAACGACCCACCTGGAATTTGCACCATAAAACCTCGCCAAAAGCCAGGTAGGTTGCCATCAGCTCTCAGGTGGTAACAGGTGAAAATCTGGCCCCTCTAAAGTTAACAGTTCATCTAGCAGGGATCAGAGAAGGACTCCAACCAATATTTCCTGCCCTTCAGGGATTTTCTTGGGCTGGTTTTTGAGCCGAACTTGCTGACCGGAGTACAGTTATTCACAGTTCATCTTCAAGGTTTTCAGTAATAATAGCTGTGGTAATGAAAATACAAACCAATTAGGCTTCTGGGTGACAGGGAAATTCACATTTCCCTATGACAGAGGCGAGATTACAACTGTTTAATACAAATGAACACGCAGATTTTCTTAACGAAGAAAAATGATAATCTTGTAGTGCCCGAATTTGTTCATTTAAAATATGGCTAAATGAGGGTAAATAAAGTGTTAGCCTCGAGCCTTCTTAACAGGATACAAAGTTGGGCTGGGTTTTTTTGATTTTTTTTGAGATACTGGAAAGGATTACAAAATCTAACACGATTGTGGCTGCTGTTGCTGTGAAACATGGACGAAGCACTACGTGAAACATAACTCAACCCATAGAATAGTATCTCGCCGTAGACATTGAGTAAATAAGCAGCAAATATAATCGTAGGTATAGTTTATAAATGCAAATTGGATATTTTAGGGATTTAAAACGATGGGAAGCATGAAGGTGTAAAACCAGCTCCTTTCCACCAAAAAAAGAGACAACACTTATTGCCCATCATACATCTTAATTTCTCCACGGCAGAGGAATCACTGTATCGAGGCTTCTGTTCTGATGATTCTTCGTTACACAAGGATTAAACTACATTTGCAGTCCAGCATGCTCTTTTGACCCCGGATTAGGAAGGTAAATGGGGAACCTTTTAAAGACTGCCAGGACGAAGGATTCCCCTTGTGCAAGGAGATAGACATTGTACCTGACCCTCCACCTCTGGCCCTCCCCTTCCTCCGAGAGGCCGCGAGGTCTTTGGGGACGGACTTGGCCTTTCTGTATATCTATAATTACTCAGCACAGCCGAATTCCACCCCAACGCAGTTGCTGGTTAGTAGCAGGGACAGCTCTGAGCTGCCCCAGTAGATGATTAACTTCCTCATCTTCACCTCTACCCACTGCTGAGGTTTGGGCTGAGCCCAGCCCAGTTAAACCAGTGACTGACTTTTCCTCCACCGTAGCCTCTTTAAATTTTGGGTTAAACACTTTCTCTTTCCCACAGAATCACAGAATCTTCATGGTTGGAAGGGACCTTTGAGACCATCGAGTCCAACCATACACACACACAAAAAAAAACCCCCAACATCTTTCTCTTTAGGAGATGTCTCTTTGATGAAGGGATTAACAAAAATCAGCCTGAAGCCGTAGCCATTCCATCTGCACGTGGAGTCAAAGTGAAAAAAAAATAATTGTCGAATAATAAATCTCTTTCATTAATGGAAACATTTTTCCATTAATGTAAATTGTCATTTAAAATACGTTAGAATAATCTATTTCAAGTTAAACCCATGTTTTGCATTGTCACGCATCAGCAAGTTAAGGACTTGACCAAGAGTTTACGTCTCACATGAGCTGAAATGAATGGGTTCTCTTAAAAAATCCATGGCAGAGCCCTTTTTTATATACCGAAGTCTATATTCCTCTTTTTTTTTACAGAAATTCTGGAGCAAGTATGGAGTAAAGAACCTTGCTGGGCACCTTTCAATTTCAAAGGCAGCTGCCAAGGTGCAGTACAAGAAATAATGTGAAGACAGACCTTGTCTCGTCACTCGGGTTCGAAACACTTGGATGCAAGTCATCCCGTGGAAAGTGATATTTACATTTCTAGGGCGCGCAAAAAGACTAAAACGGATCACTGTGATTAGTGTGGGTATCCTAAGAAGGCCTAGAATGAACGAGAAAATAGAAAAGGGAATTCCCTTTGGCCTGCTAGAATAAATTCTATGGATTTACTAAGTGGATAGTAAAACTGAGGCTGGCACTGTAAAAGAAAAATAATAGCGTACAGTAGGCTGTAGCAGAGGCGAGGAGGGGAAAGCCTGGACATAATTTAGTGAGCACTTTGAAACAGGTATTTTATACGAAAAAGGGAAAACCAAGGCTGATGATGGCAAAACAAACAGAAATACCTGACACTTGGTAATGAAAAGAAAATCAAGACCAAAAGGGTGAGAGGGAGAAGATGTGGTGCTAAGTCCCAGGCATGGAAATACTTGCTGGGAAGGAAAAGAAAGAAAAGAAGGGCTTAAGCACGGCTAAGCTCTTGCAGCTGTAATGACAGCTTTGTACTTCAGGTGACGCCTCCACCCTCCCCTGGCAGCGCTGCGTTCGCTCCCCATCAGGACCAGGCGGCAACTAGAATCATGAAACCGGGATTTACTGGTCTCAGGCTCGGGCCCAGAAGAGCAGTTTTGCTCTACGTTTCCACACCTTTGCTTTGCTGGAAAATGAGAGCGATGATACCTGCCTGTTGTACGAGGGGCTTTGGAGTCCGCTGGGTGAACGCACCGTGCGGAGACCCGATGCCAGCACCGCTCACAGCACAGGGCACTTGGAAGACGACGTGATTTGTAGACTCCGTCTGAGCCTTCACAAAGGAGAAGACAGAGTCTGTTCTTAACTTCTGGTGCTGTTACTCACCAACAGCCGATGACACTATCGTGCTCAACCAGGTCAGATTTCAGAGAGCTTTTTAAACATTTTAGTTATCGCAGGAACCAATATTTGAACCCTTTCTTTCCCGAGTTGGGCTTGTAAAGGGTTGCGAGCCCTTTGCGCTGATGCGTTCCTGGGGTTTGGTAAGAGGCCTCCTGCGTTTAACACGTGCCCAAAGTCTTCAGCAAAAGAAAAGCTGAGCGAAATCTGTCACTTAATATTTGTAACCCCTGTGGCATCCTTTTCTTCGGTTTGACAGGGGAGATTATGCCCACAAATAAACATTCCCAATAGTATATTTGGGCTCTTACCACCTGGCATCTGTCAAACAGCTTGCCATCAGCTTTCTAAAATTGACAGTTTCAGTAGATTTCTGCTAAATGTTGAAAAATAGTTTCGCTGACCTCGTCTCCATTGAAGATTCAGACACCAGCTGAGGCAGCTGTCCACTTTGCAGCATGATAGAAGAGAAGAGGAATTAACCCAACGGCAATTGAATTTGGAAATGTCTTTAGAGAAGCCACCGACTGCTGCAGGAGAGGGAGTATTACTTAGTTCTGCTGTCACTAAAATAGATGACATGTGCTAATCTACAGTGACTGATCCCCCTCTAATGTGTGACCTGAGCACTGGAAGACTGAATGGGTGCAGACTACAGCTCCAAGCACAACACAATGGACACCATTATTTCGCTGATCTTCTCCACTGAAACCTGGCTATATACAGTTTTGAATAACATGTCAACCTGGGTATTTCTTGCCTGAGAATCTCTGTGCGTTAGGGGTTGCTGCTTTCGGTGGCGGTGGTGGCGGCATTGCAGGAGCAGCACGCGTTTGTCCCACCGACAGCCAGCGATGGGGACTGGAGAAGCAGACAAGGCGAAAAAAGTGTTATTTCTAATGTATCGCTGCCACTTACTCTGCTTTTTTTTTTAAATGTTGATGGAAGTGTGTGTTTTTAAAGCTGCATCACGCTGTAGAACCAACTGTCGCAGGAAGGAGAGGGCCTTCGCAGAACACCGAGAACCAAAAAGAACCAGCTTTTGTGTGCATTCGAAGCACATAAATGAGAACTGCCGGGGCTACAGGGCTAGAGAAGGGAGGTTGTACAGGCAGAGAGAAAAAGGAGGGGTTAGCTCTTTTGAAAGCCATCTTTTCTCTTTCCTGTCCTCATTAAACAAAAGAATTTTCAGTTTATTCAAGCACTGCCTGGGTCACCTGTGTGCCATCTCATGGCCATCACTGGCAGCCTAGGGTCCTTGACATCTCTAACTCACTTTGGTTCTCATCTTACTTTTAATATATATTTTCTTTTTAAAGAAAAGCCATTTCTGCTGTGAAATGCCAGCTCTCTCTCGGAGTGAGTAAGCTTTGAGGTAAAGCTGAAAGGTCACCACATTCGGCCCCGGATCCAGAGGAGTTAATTAACGGCGATCATTCTGCGGCGTGCCACCGTTTTATATCCTTATGCCACTCTTCAGCTGGAGCTTTTGCTGACACCCAGAGTCCTCGGTGAACTCAGCCCAGCTCTCTGCAGGAAACATGATCTAGCAAAGACGGGGTCATTTCAGCGGTTAACCCTATTCCTGAACTGAGTTCTCGATACCTTAAAATAACCTCTCCTCAGAGCCATAAATCAAAGGGGAAGGGTGGCAACGAACTCTTCTGCAGCCAAAATTGGAGTGAGTTGTATTAATAAGCTGCCCACAACCCAGTCACCTTTTCTTCGTTGACTCATGGGACTACCACCAGAAGCTGGGCTTCCTCGCTAGGGTCCTTGCAACGTGCCCATTGCTTTTGCCCCTGAGCCCCTGTTTATTAACAGGTAGCGGGGACACATAAACCTCCTTATCATCGTCTGTCTCCAGTAAAGAAGAGGCAGGCCTGACCACAGCGCTGGTACATTGAATCTCCCGAGGGGGAGGGAGGAAGGGACGTGAGAGGCTTAATGGAGTTGATGAAACTTGAGGACACTGGTGCAGGCTTTTCCTGTGAAAGGAAAGACTTCATAGCTGGCTCTGCATATGGAACCCAGATTTTCCAAAAGCTGGGTTCCCTTCTTCAGAAGAGAGACAGAAACCAGATTTACTATCTGTTCAGCAGACTTCATAATTATGTGCCATACTGATACCAAATAGTTTTAGACGGGTCTAGGTATGGTCCTTTTTGAAGGCTTATGGTGAAGCTCCTAACAAGCTTGTTTGGTTATCCAAGTGCCAGCAACTGGAAGAGGTTTAAATTATTCTATATGAGATAATAGTACATGCAACACAGCTACAGTTGATTTTGCCTCCTCTAATAATTTACCGATTATTATTTTCATTTTTCTTTACGTAAGTTTATGACAAACAAAACAATTGCATAAACCTGCGCAATCAAAGCAAGGAAGAACACGTCAGAGCTCACAAAACTCTGTGCTGAGAAACCAGACACCTACCAGTATGGACCGGGTTTCCTGAGGACCAGGCCATTCCCCCACGATGCAATGGAGCAGACAGCACGTGCAAATTTGGGCACAATATCTCAAGAGCATGTATTGAAGGGGGAAATACTTCACATAAATGCTGGTCACCCATGAATTTAGGTCTTGTGATAACCTTTGCTACGTCAAGAATTGTATAATAAGGGAGAGAACCAAGTCATGCTGCAATTCTTCCATCCACGGAGGCATGAAGAGAATCTCTGCCTCCTTTATTAGTCTGTCTATAACCACAAAACAAGTATACATTTAATATCCACATCCTGCCTTTATTTTTAAGTGAAATTGAAATTGGCCGAGTAGTTCAGAAGTTTTGATGGAGGAGGGGTGGGATGGCCAGCCAGCCGGCACTGGTTTAGCCTTGTTTCCTTGAGGAAGGCAGTTTTAAGAAACAGACAACAAGCATAGTTTCCCTCGTGGTAATATCACAACAACCAAGCAGTATCTGGTTTGTGTTATGTAAAGAAAGACAGTGAACCGGGGTCAAAAAACTCTGGAAGAGACATTAAGATGTCTTGCAAACTGCCCATGTGTCCAGTGTTGAGGATGAAGGTCCTGCAGGTGACTCATTACGTTAGACCTCCCTTCATTAGAAGATACTGAAAGCAAATTGCATCCTGTCCACATCAGGTGAGGGTAGGAAGAAGCAAAAAGCCAAAGACCCCTCAGGCAGGCCGAGTGGAGAAATCCTGGCTACTACTTTCCTGTTGTTTCATATCCTACACTTGTGGGGAGGAAAACAGGCAGCATTAATAAGGTAAATCACAGCACTTCAGGAACTTCCCCTGATTTTGGCAGCTTGACCAGCATCTGGTTAAAAAAAAAAAATAAATAAAAAAAATAATGAAAAACTGTAGAAGTGGGAATATTTTGCCCTTGGCAGCTGCGAAGAAACCCATATAACTTATCTAATATGTCAGCAGATTGTTAGCAGCAGACGTGACCCCAGTTGGGTGGGTACTGCGTCTATGCAGAAGTATAATGGTAGGGAGAGGAACATAATGAGAACCAGGCTGAGCTGCAGCATGGCTCACATGGAGAAAGGCTTTCTTTGCAGTCACTGCGATGTGTCAAGGAAGTGGAGCCTTTTGTGAGTCAGCAGCATCGCGAGCGTTCCCTTAGAGGGACACTGCTGAAATGGCTAACAGACCTGAACCAGAACTGTAAGGGATGAAAAAGACACTATTATATCATCTGAAGCCTTCCCGCGCAAACGATGGGAAGTCTTGACTCACTCTCTGGGTTTTAAACGGAGCTTTAGAGCATTTGGGAACCAAATCTGCTGTTTCTTTTCCTCCTCACAGAAGTCCTCAGAGCTTTGTGGAGCAAATGCTGTAACACGCTGAGTAGGGGGAGTTAGCAAAAAAGTGAAGATGGCTTTGGACAACTAGTCTGTTCACTAAAGGACTGCTTGCAGGGCTGGGGGAACTACAGAGAAAACACCAAGGAACCAGTTGCCAGTCATCATATGCCAGACACCTTGGACATGCAACATACTCCTGTCCCACTGTCATCTTTCCTTCTCCCCCCTCAGTTCTCGCCCATGGCTAAGTCTCTCACGGCCATTTCTCTTCATTTGTGCTTTACTGGCAATAGATTTTGACAGAGTTCACAAGTGCTGGTTCACTAGTGGGCCCTGCACCCAATCCCGTGCACTCCATTGCACTGCTGAAGTGCCACCTAATCGAAGCAGTGTGAAGAAAAGACGATCAGAGAATCACAGAATCTTCATGGTTGGAAGGGACCTTTGAGATCATTGAGTCCAACCACGAAAAAAACCCACACCAAAAAAACCCATGAACAGACATAACCCAACAATCCCAGGCACTAGAGCAGGCCCTGAAGGGCCACGTCTACACGTTTCTTAAATCCCTCCAGGGATGGTGACTCCACCACCTCCCTGGGCAGGCTGTTCCAGGGCCTGACCACCCTCTCAGGAAAGTCATTCTTCCCGATATCTAATCTAAACATCCCCTGCCCCAACTTCAGACCATTTCCTCTGCTCCTGTCATTATTCCCTTGGGAGAAGAGGCCAACCCCCACCTCTCTACACCCTCCTTTCAGGGAGCTGTAGAGGGCAATGAGGTCTCCCCTCAGCCTCCTCTTCTCCAAACTAAACTTGCCCAGTTCCCTCAGCCTCTCCTCCTAGGACTTGTCCTCCAGACCCCTCACCAGCTTGGTGGCTCTCCTCTGGACACGCTCCAGCACCTCAAGGTCCTTCTTGTAGTGAGGGGCCCAGAACTGGATGCAGCACTCGAGGTGAGGCCTCACCAGTGCCCACTACAGAGGCACCATCACTGCTGTTCCTGACACAGGCCAGGATGCTGGTGGCCTTCTTGGCCACCTGGGCACACTGCTGGTTGAAGAGCTACAAGCTGAACAGACACTGGGTACCGCACACACTTTTTCCACATTTCAACCAACAAAGCAACCTTGTAAAATTGTAACATTTTGGGGCAATGTGCGCACCATCCTTCTTTTAATGACCCATTAACACAGATTCACAGAGACAGGGTGCTGGTATTAGCCAGCTCATGCCACTGAGCTCTGCTGGAAGCAAGTATAAGCTTTGTGGTTGAGCCAGAGCATTAGGCAAGTATTCGTATAACAAGGGCAGCAGGGTAAATACCATTCACAAGCCACGAATATTAGCCTGAGGAAAAATCATAAAGCACGTCATCTTCTTACTACTTGTACAAATGCCTTTTTTTTTTTTTTTTTAATACAGTGAGATTCTTCTGTGAATGTAACAGAAATGAATACCACCAGGACTAGCTAATGCAAAAGGTGATGGTGTTTTGTTGAGCATATATAAATACTGAAGAGTATTGTGTTGTCTAGAAAGCAGCCATGCAGGAGTAGGAACGGATGCCCAAGAAATCTGAGAGAGAAGGACTTTGTGTTTCTAGCACCCCCACAGAATCACAGAATGGTTAGAGTTGGAAGGGACCTTAAAGATCATCGAGTTTCAACCCCCCTGCCCTGGACAGGGACACCTCCCACCAGACCAGGTTGCTCCAAGCCCCATCCAGCCTGGCCTTGAACCCCTCCAGGGATGGGGCAGCCACAGCTTCTCTGGGCAACCTGGGCCAGGGTCTCACCACCCTCACAGCAAAGAATGTCTTTCTGGTATCTCATCTAAATCTCCCCTCTTCCAATTTAAAACCACTACCGCTTGTCCTACGGCTCCACTCCCTGACAAAGAGTCCCTCCCCATCTCTCCTGTAGCCCCTTCAGGTACTGGAAGGCTGCTATAACGTCTCCTTGGAGCCTTCTCTTCTCCAGGCTGAACAACCCCAACTCTCTCAGCCTGTCTTCACAGGAGAGGTGCTCCAGCCCTCTGCCCTTCGCTGGACCCATTCCAACAGGTCCATGTCCTTCCTGTGCTGAGGACTCCAGAGCTGGACGCAGTGCTCCAGGTGGGGTCTCACCAGAGCAGAGCAGAGGGCCAGAATCACCTCCCTGGACCTGCTGGCCACGCTTCTCTTGATGCAGCCCAGAATACAGTGAAATTCAGCTGAGCTCGGACCACACAGATGCCCACTGAAACCTGCAGAATACCCTAGCTGTCAGTTCTCTTATCTTTTTTGGGAGGTGAAGAGAGATCTGTGGGGAAGCATTTTGTTTGCTGCCCCTGCTCTCTAGGTAAGCTGCCGGAGCCAGAGGAGAAGGCTGGCAGCCGGTAAGAACGAGCCGTGCCAAGGAGAAGGGAAGATAACAAAAAGGGACTCTAGAAAAAAAAAAACCCAGCTCCGTTATCCCACAGCACTCTTCAGAGAAAGCCTGCCACCAAGTGTCTATTCAAACACAAGCTGCTAAAAGCACCAAGCATCTGATTGCAGTTAATTAATACATGGAGAATCTGCATGAAGGAGGCAGAGCGGACTCATCCAAATGCTAGAGCATCACTGGCAAGCAGGCGGCCTTGCTTCTGTACTACTCTGTGTACAGCAGAAACATCACTCTTATTTTATTCTCCTCTCTGGTACGTGAGGAAACAAAGAGCTCGGTTCCTGGGCATTTCTGCTCAGGCACAGTGGTGCTCCTCCTGGGCACACGCTCAGCTCAAGCTACAGCTGCCAGTCCTTCTGCATTAACACTATTAACAATAAATAATGATGAAAAGGCCTTTTATCACGCTTTTCAGTGGTACAACTCCAGTGCTTTGCAAATAAGGGTATTACCGTGATAGCTGGGAAGGGAAAAACTACACAGATTGTTTCCGTCTTTGTCCTCTGAAACATCAGAAGGCAAATGCCGCAGCAGGGAGCACATGCATCTCTCCCGAGGCTCAGCCCAGTGTTATATAGCAGCAAACGTCTATGCTCCTTTTCTTTTTTGGTACATAAAAAAAAGGAGCCACCTGAATACGGATGCTTGGGCTGGTCCTGGCGTTATCCCACCATGCCAGGAATTCGTATCCGCGGATGCGGCTCTCGGTCTCCTGCTGGAAACAAACAACCTGAGGTACCTTTGCAGGAGCGAAGCTCCTCTGATGGCTGTTTGGTAGCCCCTACGGAAGGAACAGAGCTTCTCTCTGATGGAACAGTCACGTCAGTGAAATGAAGGCATACAACACTTGGAACTTTTATTTTTTTCTTCCTTTCTTTCTGTAGCCAATCTAGGCTATGATGTGTCCAGAAACCAGTGCCAAGGGACCTGTTGCGACACGTCACCATCATGAAGACGCAGCAGATGCACTGGTAGAACTGTGGCAGTGCTGGGGGTATACTTTTCGTTATCTGTTATATTCCTGCAACCCCCATGCAGACGTTCCTTTACCTCCATGCAAAAACCCGTTGTAACTCAGTAGTTTGTTCCTTTTTTCCTTCCAGAAATAAGCCGTACCAGTATAAAACATACCTTATGTTCAAGAACAAAACGAAAACTGAGAATTGCTAGCACGCCACATGTATTTTGCAGCCCACATCAGAAAACTTCCAGGACACACATTTAAAGTAGCTTTTATTTCATCTCATTTACTCCATTTCCAAAGTAAACTCAACAATATCATATTAAGGACTTTTAAACTCCGAATTAGGAGTTTGACTCGGGAATTTAAATGGAGTTTAACTAATCATAAAATATACACTTTCAGTTCATTTGGCTTGCTTTTTTTCCCCCCTCTGTGTCCTTGTATAGGCAAGCTGTTAGACTGCATGAGCTTTGGTTGTCTTTTGCCTTCACAGAGCAACACAACAGGATCTGGATTTCGGCTCGAGCTTTTAGCCACTATCAATACACTCTGGCAAAATTAACAGCAAACACGAAGTTTTACTGCTACTTATTTTGTCTTGAAGATTGCAGGAGATATTTTGGTTCATAAAGCAAAAAAAAAAAAAGAGAGAAGAAAAAAGAAATAAGCCAGACACATGGAGTCTCTCAACCAGCACAATTCTCTGAGATTAGGAGACTGTCATTCAGCTTTCATCTTTAATTTTTCCCTTTGCTCATTGTTCCACCTCAACAAGGAGTGTTATTAAATCGAGAAGATTAACAAGAAGATCAATGCCTTTTTTTTTTTTTTAACACCCCCCCCTTTTTTCTCCCCCCCACCCCCCGTGTTTTGGAAGGAAAGAAACATCCTGCAATCACTTGCCAAGCACATGGCCGCAGCACATGCAACCGTGGACGGGGGCACGCAACTAGATGTTACAGCTAAGCCTCCCGTTGCTTAAACAAGCGACTCGGCCAGGGCTACCTGTTCTCAACCTAATTTCAGTATTATGGTAAGGGAGAGAAGTCTCTTTGTATCAGACCTGACAGGCATGTGTTCCCGAGGAAGTGGAGGGGAAGCCCTCCGTTCATATGACTAATTAGACAGGCTTCACGCTGGCTTGCTCTTTTTTGATGCTGATCCCTGTGCTAATTGTCAGTTTGTTCCTTGGGAAAGCAAGGTTGAGTTCAAATGCTGCAGCACCTCGTTTGCCCATTGGCTTTTCCTGACCTTAAACTGATGCGAATTGACAAGGAACAGACGGGGGAGAGAACGCGGGGTTCATTCCGCTGGCGGAGAGCGCATTTTGGAGTCGCGGGGAAGAAAGGAGCAGGAGGACAATTAACGGGGAGCAGCTACCACTTCCATAAAATGGGTGGTCATCCCGTTGGAGGTGGAGGGGGACGAGGCAGCGTGATCGATGAGCAGTCACCTCGAGCATCCATTCTGTGGCTCCTTAAGGAAAGTGTGGATGGTTTAATTTTTTTTTTTTTAGCTAGATCTCCGGCGGGATTTTTTGTTCTGCTTTTCTTCTGGTGAGATCTGCAAGACCAAGCTACCACAGCTGAGCCAGGCTCACTTCCCACCAGCTGCTTTTTCCCCTTTTTTTTTTTTTCTTTTTCTGAGGCTGTTTCAGCTCTGGTCAGGCTTTCATGGTAGGAGAGGAGGGGAGGGAGGGGGAAGAAAGGGGGAGCATTTAATCAAATCTGACATTCAGGAGCTCAATCCTGCAAGGTACTGAGCTCATTGACCTCAGCCCAGCAAAACAATATACATGGGACTTCAAAGGGGGTACTCACATGCTTAAAGTTAAGCAGATGTCTAAGTGGTGTATTGGATCTGGGCCAGAGAAAGCAGGGCCTTCCAAAAAACCTAAGGCGCTCCAGCCTGCTCAGGTCTTCAAACCGCTATCTTTATCGGCTGGGCCCTCGGAGCAGCTCCAGAGCAGGTGCTATAATTACAGCAGGGACCAAGATGAAAGAGCCCAAGGACTCGGCTGCAAAGGCGGGAGAAAACGGGCAGTTTTCTGGGCAGCAGCCCCCGTTGCGTTCCTTGCGAAATAAACGCTCTCTCATGCTATTTCTGATTCAGCGTGCAGTCAAGCAGCCAAATGCTCCATTCCCTTCTGAAGTCCTAAAATTCTAATTTACAATCGAGGCAGGACAACTCTGCCAAAGAGGGAAGAAAGATTTTGATTTTGTCAGTGGGGCTTTCCCCCTCTCTTCTTTCTGTGTCTTTTAATGTTAGTAAAAGAGTTCAGGAGTGCAAAGCCGTAGCTTTCTGATTTCAGGGGAAGGCAGCTTGGAAATCACTGAGTGTACGGGAGCATCCTCAGAACCTGACTTGAAAAAGTTGGTGTTGCACAACTTGAACTGACGAAGACTTTCCTCCACGCTGTCTGCAGACACCTGAGGGCAACAGGAGGGTTTTCAGCCAAGTGAGGACTCTCTTGGTCTGATTTCAGACCTGACGGTCTCAGGAGGACTTTGACTACCCAGTGCGTCTTGGAGGTAAAGAGTCAACGAGACCTGACCTTGTGATGTTAACAGCAAGAAGAAAAGAAAACCAAGCAACTATCTCCATGGGAAGCATTTAGTAGTGATTATCATCTGCTCAGCTTCTTTTGTCCAACATCCTTAAATTAAATATGTTCTACATAGGTACAATATGCACACACCTCTATATCTTCCAGTTCTTAATTTGCTGCTCAGTAGAATTTGGACAACGGGAAAGCTTATTTCTGGACACAGCACAGATCATATTTCTGTCTAACTTATGGCATGGAAATATAGGCAAGTGGGAGGGATAAAGATAGAACATTACAACCACCGAAGAAATTAATTCTGCAGAAGTTCAACTGGTTGGACACGAACTAAGCAATTATTGAAGATCTATGAAATTCCAGCCTTTGAAATGTCTTTGAAATACACAGAGAACATGTACTAATCAGTACAGTATGCTACACTGATAAAAGTCACTACTAAATTACAAGGGGTTTGGGGCTCTACACGGCACGCAATGTGATTTTCAAATTTTATTTCAAGATGTGACATTTAAAAGATTTTCTGCTTCGGATACGCTTCACTTTTCAGCGAAACTCTCCAAGTAAGGAAGAGAGAGTGCACTCCACAAACAGGTAGGAGAAAACAGGGAAAGGAGAGTCTGGACAAGCAAAGCACTGCCATGCGTCCAACCCAATTTAAAAACTGTGACATAGGTAGGGGCTAATGTATATTAAAAAAAAAAACAACCCAATCTTTTCTTAATACTTTTCTAGAACAGTTTAAAAGAATTTTGCATTGCTGTTTTAATAGTCTGGCAGTGTGGCACAGGGTAACTATCTACTCCAGTCCTGCTCTGTCGTGATACCACATGAGAAAAATGTCATCTCAGCCTTCCAGCCTTTGGGGATTCAAGGTAATGACAGACTCTCTCAGACTTGCTAAGGGCATATATAATAAGGGCCACCATACAGCAGACCATGTAATCCTTCCCCTCCTACCGTCTCTAGCTTTGCTGTGGATGACTGGTCTGGAACAAAAGGAAGAGCACAAGCAAAAATTCACCTCAGACGCGCTTCATGCGTGACACTAGAAGTAACAAAACATCCTTGCTTTCATACTTTGACAGCACAGGGTTTCTATTTTAGCACATCAGTAGCAAAACAGCTTCATTCACACTGACTGCGTCTGCAATAGGCCCTATTTTAATTTAAATGATGGGTTCTCTACCTTCTGTGGTCTAGACTTTGGCTAAATAGGGCAATATTATTTCATCAACACTTTCCTCCACACTCGCATCAACACAAACTGGCAAGAGACTTTTCTGCAGAACTTTACTGCATTAGAAATATATTTCAGAAACTTATTTAAAAAAACTAATCAACATGTAAGAGAGGACACAGAGAGGACCCAAAGTGTCATCCCTAGTGTACCAATTCTCTCCAAGCATGCAATCTTTGAAAACCAGATCAGCAGGCTCCCCTGCTCAGCCATGACATCTGAGAATCATGGAATCGTAGAATTGCCCAGGTTGGAAGGGACCTTTCGGATCATCGAGTCCAACCATCAACCTCACTCTGATCAAAACCATCACTAAACNCTCCAGACCCCTCACCAGCTCCATTGCCCTTCTCTGGAACCGCTCCAGCCCCTCAAGGTCTTTTTTATGGTGAGGGCCCCAAAACTGGACACAGTCCTCAAGATGGGGCCTCACCAGTGCCCAGGGAGGAGGTGATTGCTTCCCTAGTCCTGCTGGCCACAGACCAGGATGCTGGTGGCCTTCTTGGCCACCTGGGCACACTGCTGGCTCCTGTTTAGCCGACAGTCGACCAAGTCCTTTTCTGCCAGGCAGCTCCAGTCACTCTGCCCCGAGCCTGTAGTGCTGCAGGGGTTTGGTCTGATCTGTCTCTATGTGTCCTCAAGAAGAGAGGACTTGCAGAATCCCAGAAGGCACTGTCCCATATCAAGCCTGCATTCAGACCATGGACCTTATCCCAAAGCCTATCATAGTGAGCCCTTATGGAGCCTTGAATCAGGTGTTATGTCTTGGCCCTTCAACTTCTCCTTTTACATACAAAATAATATGGTTTTTTTTTAGTTTCCTGAAGCAGTTTTATGAGGCAGTGGTAATCTTCTACCCATCTGTGAAGGAACAGTTTCTTCTATCCTATTCTTACGTGCTGGGATAATGTTCCTGCAGCACGTATTAAGTAGTCCAGCTAACGTGAGTGCAGCCACAATTGTGTGGTTGTAAAAGCTCCTGTTGCATCAAGTGATCAGAAACATACAAGTAGACATGCAAAACGAGAGACCACTGGATGCTGGTGTCCTCCTGTCCTAGAGTTCCTACATCTGTAACAACAACTCTCCATGTACCAGCGTTCAAGATAACAGTTATAACAAAAACATCAGGGTAGGCAAGGCATGGTATTTCCCCCACAGGCTTCTTCCTCTTTCATGTACGTGAAACAAAACAAGGCAAGTGGAAAGAGAACACAATTCTGCCGCAGCTTTGAAAAGAACAGTTTAGGTCCCATTATTAAGGCCACATCGGAACACACACAACAATCAAGGTTTTCCAGAGATTGTTGTGGAAGGAATCTATTTCAGCATCCCGCACGTGACGTGTGGACCATCTAAAACACAAAAGAACAGCAGGATATCTCTGCTGCAGTTTGAGGTCACTTGCAAATATCTGTTGAAACAAGCCTCATGAAAACAGCGCTCTTGATATTGCAGAGGTCATTGGCCCAGTGCTTGGTTTGTCGACATAACAATAATTATTCCACAATAACAAGCTTAGCCACAACAATGGGGACAGAGCATCGGGGCAGCAGAGTCTCCAACCTGCAATTCTCAACGTCAGCCTGCCTGTTCAGAGCGGAGACAGCAGTGTATGTGGCATGCCCTCCGACCGACGTACAAGGTCACTGAAAGAAAAAGTGTAACACTGGGTGAAATAAAAGTTTAGACTAAACAGTGGGTGATATTGTTGGGACTTGACCATCAAAAGGAAGCTTTCACCACCAGATCACATTTTACCAGATGTTCACGGGTACACGTAGCCAAATTCACAATTTCTTATCCATGAGAAGGGAATTTGTGCCACTTTCCTTTGTTCTTTAGAACAGGGTCCCATTTGGACTAGGTTTATAGGAATATTTCAACATATAACAGCTCCCATTGTAGACAGCTGGGAGTGAATACTTGAAAACCTGGTGCTAAAATATAGTCACTGTGAGAGGGAGATGAAGAAACCAAGAAAGCTCACCAAACACAGGGCTATGGACAATTCTAGTCAAAGGTTGCCATGGTACAAAAGAGGCCAGGTGAGGAAAAGGAGGGAGGAGGATTGAGGGGTCTCTGGGGTAGATGGTGATGAAAGGTTGTAGATCTGAGGGAAGGAACAGAAAACTCCGGGTAGGAAGAGTTTGGGAATGGGGAAGGAGCTTGAAGAATGGGAGTGGCGTGCTGGAAAAGTCTCAGAGAACTTAGAAGCACTGGGGGTACTTGAACTCTAGGACAGGAGGGTTGAGAAGTAAAAGATTATGAGTTCCCATCATCCAGTCCCTCATGCTAAATCAGAAGGAGATGGGATTATCTTTAGCTAGTGATAAGAAGACCCTCATTAGGAGTCCAGGACGCACAGAACTCCCTCTATTTTTTTCTTGCACTGGACTACCAGGACGCTCTCCCTCTCTAACAAGCTGGAAATATCCTAACCTTTCCAACCTCTCTTGGCCACAGCATAGACCTGTCAGAATTTCCTAAGCATGTCGTGCTCTCTGTCTTGTCAAAGAGCTTCTTTGACTATTTCATATTAAGAAATGAATTAATCCTGAAAACAGCGCTGGCTATCATTTAGATAATTTCTTTTTGGAGTACTTTTTGGGGTTTTGTTTAGCTTTCTCTTTCTTTCTTTCTTTCTACATTTGTTTCTTTTGGTCCCCACCTTCCACTAGCACAAACAACTACTGTGACATCGGAAATGCCAATCGGCATTTCCCACTTCAATATGCTCAAGGCCCTTAAGACCTTCTGAACATTTCCATGTAGGAAAAGGTGAAGTAATTCATCAAAGTACAAAAGTGATTTCTTTTTAAAGGCTCATTTCTGCCATCCTCACGTTGTAAAGAATAGCATAAAGTAAACACAAGGAACCATTTTTTAAACAAGTGCAGAAAAGGGTTTTCAAGCACTGGTGATGAGGCAAGTGCTGACGAACACCCATTTTTACCCAGTCCCATCCCTCGCGGTCTCAAGGAGCCATCCCACACCCCCAGCTCCATCCTGGGGCTCCCTGGTACATACACGTGGCAAAGCGACAAGGAAATGGGATTGGGAAGCTGCAGCACAACCTAACAAGTGCTAACTAATGACTGTGGGTTAACTCAACTCAAGCCATGACTGGTTTTGGAGATGGTGCTGGGGCAGGTGGAGGGACACCTGGTGTAGTGCAGAGCTCGCAAAGAGGTCTCGGAGGGGCAAGAGGTTTCTTCAGTGTTCAGCTTTAAACCCAGCACCACAGTGGTATGTGAGTCTCTGTACGACATGACAAATGGTCCAAATGAGCTCCCAAAAAAGACCTAATTTGAGGTACAACTCACCACATACACCCTGAATGCATTGCTGCCCCCCAAAAGTAGCAGGCTGAGAATGTGTGTTCATTAAATATCATTTATGGTGAGGCCCAAGTAGGGAAGAAGTGGAATAATTTACATAGAGGTAGCTAAGACATTTCCTCTTTGTAAGCGTAAAACCTAAGTTTCATTAGTTTTCATAGTCTCCCCCCCTCCAAAGATAAAGGGCTGGGAGCTGTCTTATTTGCTACTATGATCTGCAATAGTTTTTCCTTTGGCCTTATTGAGTCAGACCTCTCGTGGTTATAAAGTATTGTCCTAAGGCAAATGACACTACCTCAACCAAAAATTGTCCTATTTTTTCACAAATGTGAAACATTAACACAAAAATAAATTTCAAAAAAAGATATAAAGTAGAAGAGCACAGCACAAACAGAAACCTGAGTAAGATAAAACAGTATTACTGGGGACAAAGCAGACATAATTTAGTTGAAAAACTGCGTGGTTGCAATTTGACTTTAAGCACAGGTAAAACTAAGTCCTATAAAACTACTTATTGAAGATTCAACAAAGTTTTCTTCGATAAAGCAGGAAGTTTAAATAATATTCAAGAGTAAGTGTGCCTAAAAATGGTGGAAATCACAGTAAAAGCAAGTAGGTGATGGTATTTGCTTCTCACAAAACAATCCAAGAGGCACCCAATGAAATTATTCAGCAACAGTCTTACAAGTAGAGGCAGGGAAGTACTTTTCCCACGCAAATTGTTAAGTTCTGAGATTTACTGCCACAGAAAGCTATGAAGGCCAGGGGCACCAAAAGAGGTTCAGAGCAGAATTAGGCAAATCCCTAGAGGATAAATCCATCATTGCATATTAAAGAACTGGGCACATAGGGTGATTCTGCAGCACATTAATTCAAGCTGCAGTCCTTTAACATCCGTGTTTGTCACTGTCTCTTTTAATACTCTAGATTTATGTTTTTTAAATTAAGACTTAGCAACTAAAAAAAAATCAGATCAAAACACACTAGTAATCTCTTTTTAGACAATATTCAAGCAACATTTCTTCCACCCAAAAACATATAAAAAATATACAAGGAAGAAATGTGGAAGATGAGTAGGCTGGATGACACCAACACTGCCCAGAAAGCAAAGACAGCTCAAATGGTTCTTGTTTTTATCATTGTGACACAATTAAAGTGCTAAGTCCGAGGTCCAGAAAATCCATTGCTCTTCCAGTTGACAAGTCCCAGTACTACACTCAGCCCCATTAAGTTAGTGGGAGTCCACATTAAAACGTACAGTATCAACTTCAGTTTTAACCAACACTTCTCAGGAGCACTAGACAGGCAGTTAACCACAGCTGTAGAACCCATAATAACACTGTTTGCAAACACTTTGTGTGATAAAAAGACATTTTTTGAAAGGAAAAACCAAGGTAGTAACAACTTGAAAAAACAGCGTAGCCAAGAAGGGTTACCTGCCTTTATCTGTCCTTGGGGATGCTCTGTGTGTGGCAGCATCTGTGTCCTGGTGCCTGTTGCGTGCAAGAAACATGAATGGAGAAGCAGATGACTCCTCACAGAAAAGTTAGGTGTTTCACTGAGTTATTAGTGCTACACTCGCCTCTTCCCTGCTGCTCCAGAAGTCTGCTTATTTCTCCATCTACCAATGGAAGCTCCAACAAGCAAGTGGTGGTTTTCCATGGCTTTTCCCTCTCTTTGGTACCACTAATCCCGCAGGCAACACAGATGTTCCTCAGCCCAAGGACCTCCAGATGAACAGGAGCAAAAGAGCCCACTCACTGACTAGGAAACAGTCACATCACTCAACTGCTTTACTCTTCCCTATTGGTTTTAGCAAGGTTAACAGCTGCCGAAGAGTACCTAGAGGGAAAGCAGGGGCATCTGAGAGTCCTAAGTAGGTTCCTCATCAGGAACCTCAGGATATGCTCTCTTATGCAGGGAGGTGTGCCTTTGTATACAGGTGTGGTAGCTCCACAGCTGGTGGACGGGTCACAGGTGCCAATTTCAGGCTCTATTAACTTCTATTCATGAATGGTGGCAGACAGCTTCACCACGCTCACTCATCCAGAAGATCTAAGCTGTACTGCAACTGTTCCGCACCTTCACTGGTAACAAAAAAAGCTCTTTGCCACCTAGAACTGGACTACTCGAATGGCAAACTGTGGTCTTAGATTGAGACCACCCAGTGGATTTTGCTTGCTGGAACACTCACTGGTGGTACCCACATCTTGGTAGAAACAGAGACTGTGTTTCTCGCAGCTTTCCTAATGTCTCAGGGGGCTGCTGTGAAGCCACCACATATAATAACCAGTGGCCAAGGACCTGGATAATTCTTTCGGCTGAGCAAAGTTCAGTAAAACTGCCCAGGAGACTTCAATAAACATTAATTTAGTAGCTGTGCCCTCAAGCTTTACGTTTCAGGAGTTAAACATCCCCAGAGATAAGAAGCTATTTTGTAATGCCACAAACAACGAGTTTATATAAGCCAATATGCTACATGACACCTTCTTAGCAACCAGTTCAGCATCAGCTGTTCTCACTTCATTAAATTAAAGCTTTTTAAAGGCCTGTCTAGAGCTGGCTGGAAAAGGTATTTTTCATTCTTTCTGCTCTATGCTTCCTCAGATATTTTTTTGTGTGTGTGTTTTAACAAAAAGTCCCCAGCCAAGGCATCAGTGAATTTCTGAAAAGAAAGAAATAATTAAAAAAATCTTTTTGAGAAATGAGAAGCCCACAAAACTGAACTAACCAAAACCACTGCACGTCAACATCCATTACTTTGAAAAGACATTTTCAGAACAAATACTTCTTTTTTGCAGTAGTTGATTTTATTATGCTACAAACTCTAGATCAGCACACAGAGCAGCACGTTTTAATTAAAATTTGAGCAGCATTTGGGGTGGGACCAGTACATTAGAAGATTAGGTGCATCCCTCTTAGTGGGGATAATATCCACTCCTCTCCACCATGGCATCGCTTGCTGCCCGTTCTCTTTAAGACACCCAGTTACTGTTAGAGAGAGAAATAAGAGATTTTAGAGAAAAAACAAAATCAAAGCCTTAATGAACTGACAATGATTTCTTCCTTTATGATAAACTAGTTCTTCTATTCTCTCAGAGCAGGATCCAAAACATGCTGAAGGTTATGGAGCCCCCCTATTGATTAAAATGGGCTTTGGATCTTCTCTAGTTCCCTCCTCACAGTTTTATCTTATTTCTAAAAGGCCAGATGCTGGGTCCATATCTGCTCAAATCTATATTTTGCTAATGGAGCTCAGGTTTCCGTAGAAAGAAGTGTAACCGAGTTCCCCTAATACCCATTGCTGGGTGACTAAAGGAGAGACTTAGTCCATCCTGCGATGGAGAGATAAGAATCATATTTTAAACCAACCTACTTTAAATGAAATTAAATAGCTGTCAGTGTTAATTGAGGACACTTGTCCGCGGAACCAAAAAATCTGACTTTATTTCTTCCTTCTAAAAGAGCTGCACTTATTTCACCTCTCCAAATGGTGAGATAGGGATGACCTCCCAGGAAACTGAGATAGATGTTTGTGCAAACTGCTTTTAGGGAGAGAGGGATTCTTCTCTTAAGTTTCTGTATAATTTATGTTTCGCTCACCCTTAGATAAAATGACAAATAATGTCTACTTGGACCTTTTAAGAATACCTTTCGGCTGTTTGTCAGGGATGGAGTACCTTACCCGTGCAAAGTCATACACAAATGCAAAAAGAGATATGATTATAGATAGAGATGTGAAAAAAATTCTGCAGCGGAGTGCCCTGTGCCACAAATGATCTCATGCTTGCGACATGGCATTTAACATGCTGGACAATTGTCTGGGCTGAAGGAGGGGCACAGAGCAGCGAAAAGGGCTGTTCTGTGGTTTTATCTATAGGTGGTATTACAGACCACTGTATTCTTTGATGTCCTCTCTTTAAAACATCATACAGATTGATAGAGAAATATATCCAAATGAAACAAATACGGGGGGGGGGGAGGAGGGAGAAAAGCAATTTACCTTTGCTGGTAATTTATTATTTCCCTAAAAATACCTGTTCCTTAAAAAAAGAACCCTAACAAGCTTTTGTGTTGCTGCCTTTATTTCCAGAAGGTTATCAATTAACACAAAGTCCTTTGCCAGTGGTTGATATTCAGTGCCTGAACTCTACAAATTTGGCAGTCTTTGTAGGAGGAGATATTATCCTTTATCAGACCAGTAAATGGCAAGAATTACAAGCTTTTAGGTCAATTTGTTAGACAAGCTACACGGTACCATCTCTACTTATTATAACAATGAATATGCAAGCATCTCTATCAGTTCATAAAGGGATTTTCTCCTTAGTCATGTCAAAGTCATTCTTGAATTGTCTCATTTGAATATGCATACCAGTAAAACTCCATCACTCAAACCTTGGCAAGAAGCTATCTGGAAAGCACCTAACGTGGCAGGAGAGAATTAACTCAAAGAAATACACAAAAGTATTGCATAAAATCTCTCCTTTTGCACCCATTCTCTGTATCTGATCAAAGCTGCAAAGCCTGATTGCTGAGATACTCCATGCACCTTGTCTCATCTGCTGTCCTTAAGACTGCAAAAAAATCATCCCCAGCATAATGATTTCCTCTTCGTTAGGAGCTTATCCCTTTCTTCTTGAGCTAGCTAGTGAGATGCATCCTTCTGTACATGTTGCCCTTCAGCTGGTGGACCTAAATGTGAAGCAGCAGTCCAGATCCTGTAACGGTTGTGCTAGGAAAGTTCAGAACTTTTTATATAGCTGTTAATTAAAATAACACCTTCTCTCGCTACTAGACCATCTCCCTTTAAACATATCAAAACAGATTCAAGGGTGGAAGATTTATATGATGATCAAAACTTGATGGCCAAATTGTTTACAGATAAAGCTGAGGCATAAGTTGACCTGGACACACGTAAAGTGAAAAATTCAGTGAAAGATAAAAAAACCTGAATAGTCTCATTCCATTATATTTAAAGGAGTCAAACCCATTTTGTCCACTGATACTTTGGGGAACAGGAGAGCTGCATTTTGTTTTCACACATGGAATGAAATGCAGAATGAGCTCCATAAAGGATGAATACTCAGAGGAGTTTTTTGTTTTACAGCATAGTCTCTGCTTTTTCCTCTCTGCTTTTCCCACCTCTTCTGGCCCACCCCTGTGCTTTTATTCAGAAAAACACAGTGTGAATAAATAGGACCACCAATAAGAATGTGAAGTATTAGCAAAGGAATCTCATCAAATTTCCTTGCTGTGGCCACCTATAGAACCTGATTAAGAACTAATACACAGCACATTGCACATTAAACTTTATTAACACCCTTCTCTCACTTTTAGTTTTTCTGTTTGATTTTCTCAATTCCAGGCTTTTATCACCAGAGTGGTTTGATAAAAGTCTGGCTTAGTTGTGTGACACTGCAAAAAGGATTGTACACTCAAGAACATTCTCACCATTTCTGAGGTATCCAGTTTTTGTCTCACTTGTACTGAGGAACACTTGCCCCTTGGGGTGTTTTCTACTCCACTTGAGTGCTGTGGTTTTTACATTTATACGTTTATTCCAACTATGTCATTAAGTCAATATTTAATGGATGGCATTTTCCCCCAACTGCCCAGGGTTAAGGTTGGATGAAGTCCAGCCCGAGGTGCAGCAATGAACGTTGAAGTTGTTCATATTGATTGCTATCACTCAGGAACACAAATACCTGAATGATTTATAGTACCAAGAGCACTCTCTGGGGTTTAGGACTGTAAACACCTGTCTGCAACTCTAAAGGTTGAGTGTATTCACGCTAGGGCCCTGGGCGGACTGCTTCATCCTGGGCGTCTGGCCCTGAGAAGCCTCCACAGGTCTCCCCTTCCCTCCTGAGCTGCACTGAAGTGCAGGATCCCATCCCTGCTCTCTGCCTTAGCTTTGCTGCCAGGATATCCATGCTTGGTTTTATATATCCCCCGTCCCTGACCCTTAGACTACAAGTCCTGGCTCAGCTGTGGACCTCCTTCATCAACATGGACTCATCTAGTGATCTGGGCTCTCAGCTCAACCCGGTGACCATCCCCAGATTTGCTCTGCTTGTTATGCTCGGGTACCATGGGACAGAGCCCAAAAGGTTTATTAATTAAGGACTTAGAGGCATTTTTAGAATAAGAAATGAGCCATAGCACTCACACTATGCTTTGTGGAGAGGATTTCCACAAGCATGAATCTCTAGCCCATCTGGAGATCCGAATTCTGATAAGCAAAGATTTCAAGACTTAGATGTGTTATAACAAATCTTCAATTTGGCTTCATCTGGAACCTTCAGCTGAAAGATTAGAGGGGGAAAAAATCCTCTTTCCTCCCCAAAATATTTGGGGCTTACAAATTTCTATCAGCTCAGAAACAAATGTTGAGCCAGACACTGTTGGGGAGAAGTTTTTGTGAAGAAAAATGCCACAGAAGTCAATGTTTTCAGGAAAAAGAAGACATTTATAAAAACACAAGATAATTTTGTGGCAAATGAGGACTGGTTTCAAAAACTGCAAGTGAGATTGCATTAAACTTTCCTATTCTTTGTTTTTCTTGTCATTTCTTCTGCCACTGGTAGATAAACCATTTGCAGCTGGTTACAATTTCCGTGCAGACTAAACTAACCTCAGTCAGATTGAAGACGAGAAGAGCCCATTTAGACCCAAGAAGACCATTTTAATAGAAGCTCAGGCGAGCACTGAAGCTGGTGACTGCAACAGCAGTGGGAAATGGCCATTGGAGAGAAGACCACTGTTTGACCTCTTTCCATGAGGACCTTTATAAGGTTTTGGAGAGCAGATTGCCAGTGGGGTGTCTCTTTTCCCTGTTTTTTTCCTGCCCTCTTTCTTCTCTCTTTCTCTCCATCACAGCACAAAGAGGTTCTGACAGGAGTATCTCTGTGGTATGGCTCCCATCCTTGCTGGGTATGGGAAGCAGCCAAGGGGGATTAGGGGACTGAAAGAGCCATGCTAATAGCCAGGCTGTGTTAGCTCAGGTTGCTGCTGGTGGATGACTCTAGCCCGATGCCCAGAGTTGATCTTAGAGAAAGGAGAGGGAGAACAAGGGAGAACAATCCTCAGCAAGTTCACTGATGATACCAAACTGGGAGGGCTGGCTGACACTCCAGAGGACTGTGCCACCATCCAGCGTGACCTGGACAGGCTGGAGAGCTGGGCAGAGAAGAACCTCATGAGGTTCAACAAGGGCAAGTGTAGGGTCCTGCACCTGGGGAGAAAGAACCCCAGGCACCAACAGAGGTTAGGGGTGGACCTGCTGGAAAGCAGCTCTGAGGAGAAGGGTCTGGGGGTCCTGGTAGATGGTAAACTATCCATGAGCCAGCAATGTGCCCTCGTGGCCAAGAGGGTCAATGGTATCCTGGGCTGCGTAGGGAAGAGTGTGGCCAGGAGGTGGAGGGAGGTCATTCTCCCCCTCTGCTCTGCACTGGGAAGGCCACAACTGGAATCCTGCCTCCAGTTCTGGGCTCCCCAGTTCAAGAGAGACAGGGAACGGCTGGAGAGAGTCCAGCGTAGGGCAACAGAGATGATGGAGAGATTGGAGCATCTCCCTGATGAGGAAAGGCTGAGAGAGCTGGGGCTCTTTAGCNCTTTGGGGTGAGGGTGGCAGAGCCCTGGAAGAGGCTGCCCAGGGAGGGTGTGGAGTCCCCTTCTCTGGAGATCTTCAGGCCCCTCCTGGATGCTCCTGAGTGATGTGCTCTGGGCAACCCTTCTTTGGCAGGGGAGTTGGACTAGATGATCTCTAGAAGGTCCCTTCCAACTCCAACAATTTCATGATTCCATGGTTCCGTGAACAGTGCAGAAAATCCAGGAAACAGACACGAGCGACCTGCGTTTCCTACAGGCACCAAATATTGCAGGGTTTTGAACCCGAAATGCTTTACAGCACTGCTCCATTAAGAGCAGCAGGATGTCATCAAAGCAGCAAAACAAATCCCAGCTTAAGTCGTCAGGTTTCACATGAAAAAAAAAAAAAAAAAAAACACCAGAGAAAACAGAAGCTAAAAGCGCTCAATAAAACCACAGGGACAATAAATCAGCCCAGCTTCATGCAGAAAAGTTACCTTTGAAACATCCTCTGGCAAACCTGCTGAGAGCTTCACATCCCTAATGAAACTTGAAGCCTGCAGGCCTGCCTTATTGGAGGGAAAAAAACTACTCCCAGAACTTGGGGGAAAAAAAATCCCCAACCTTAAAACATCTCTGCTGCTTCTCCCTTCCCAAGGCATGCCCGTTTGCTGGTGCTTCCACCAGCAGGCAAACCCTGCAGGTTCAGGGTGGGAGCCGGTGGGAGAGGGATGCTGCCGACGTTCCTGAGAGCTTGGAGGTCGGGCTTTGGTGCTCGGTGCCCAAGAGATGGCACCTGGCACCAGCGATGGGAGGAGTGGCACTTTCTGCCACCCATCTCCCCACAGCTGCTCAGTGAGCGATACGGGAGATTTCTTCTTCAAAACACCTTCAACCCCATTTCCAACTCTTTCCCAGCCTGTTGTTATTATTATTCTTACGGCGGAGAGTTTAGCGAGCCAAGAGAAAGTGCCAAAACCGCTACTTTCCTAGGGACAATGGGTAAAGGGCAAGACTGCCCTGAAATTAGCAGATAAGAGCAGACCTTAACTGAAGCTTTTATCGGTTGTTTGTGTTCACCGAGGCCAGATGATTTTCAAGGAGCCGCTTAGAGATTTAAAGCGCTGATGTGACAGGAACTCTTTGATTTTAATGTTCCTGCCCTCTTCTTGCAGCCAGTGTTTATGTAAACTTGAGAAAAACTGCCACTACTGTTCATTTCCCTCATTTTTCAACCTTAATGGTAATTACATTCCACGCATGACAGGAGACTCAGCATTGCATTTAAGACGGGGGCCGTAATGCTGCCTTTGACATGCCATTACTATGCATTAAGTCACGGTTTCATAGAGGGGGAAAAAGAACCTGTTGCAAAAGCGGGGTGGGCTTAACAAGCATTGCAAAGACGTATTGTTGATTTGTGTAAAGAGGTTTCCATAAAATGCTGTGGCTTGAGATTTCCAGGGGCGTGCAACTGATGGAGGCACAACAATCCTATCGGGGATTTGATGGGAGGAAGGCTTCCAGTTTCCCTGGGCTCTGTTGAAACTCCAGCCTCTAAGCTTTCCATTTAAAGTGCTGTAGATTTTTTTCCCCAGTCTTCTGCGAGACAGCAAGACAATTATCTATATGTATGTTATAAGGTGAGACGCGTGTGTGATGTGGGTTTGGGTCTACAGGTACAGTATACAGCTCTTTCCAACCAAATGCCTCTCATTTCTAAGCTTTTCCGCCTAAGTGCCTCAAGTTTTACACCAAATGCTTTAGTGTTCGAGCTTCTTTCATCATTCTTTTTCCATGTAAGATCATCTTTTTTAGGGATGAACATTCTATTTGTCTGTGCAAGATCCCCACTGGAGAAGGGCACCTTCTCTGCTCTCAGCTTTTCTCACAACTGATAAGCACTCTCTTGTCTCTGTGCCATGGAAAAATCCCATCCCACTGAATATTTGTTACGTCTGCCCAGTCCTGCTTGAACTACAGACCTCAGCAAAGGTTGCCTTTTGTTTACTGTAACAAGAAAATCAGTTATTTTAATGTGATGCCGACTTACAATCCTTTATTTCATCTGCTTGAGGCTTCCTCTTCCAGACACAATCTGGCCAGTCCATAGTGTGGAGGGAGGAAAAATAAGTAAGAGTTGCTGGTTCTCCCCTCCAGGTACAATGCTGTCTGCACAAACACCTGACCGACGGACACTTATATCCTATTTTTGAGAGGCTATAGCAAGCTGCACCATTAACAAACTTCCACATGGTATAGGTTATGCCTGCTTTCCGTGTGCCACGCAGTCGGAGCATTGCAACGGGCACCAACATCATCCAAGACATCTCATGGCCATGAGCAATGGGTGGCAGAGCACAGAGAAGACATTTTGTTCTGGAAGCGTAGCTCATCCTCGAGCTCCCAAATATCATTACCCATCTGAATCTCTCTCCTTCCAGCCACAGGCTAAAATAAATGGACCACAGTGGGTGATTTCAAGCAAGTCTTGACATAAAAGCATCTTTGACTCACAGTTTCAACCCTGACACAAAGCCAGCTGCTCTGGGCAAGGATTATTTCTGTAGCACTTCAGTTTCAGCCTTGGCTCCAAGCTCCCGGAGAGGAACAACATGCTTTTACCTTGAGCAGCAGCCAGGTTATTCCCCCACCTCCATCTCACACCGACTCTCCTGCCAGCAGCCCCTCCAGGACGACCCCTGGATATTTCCACAGCCCCAGGCATCGCGCACCTCTCCTCTCACACTCCCTACCTTCCCCTTGCTTGCAAAGCCTCAAGCTGAGGCCAGCCTGATGGTCACAGCACAGGGGTCTGCTCTTAATTAATCTTCTTCCGGGCTGATGTATCTCCTTGCAAGAGCCAGTAGTTGCCGGTTGGCAGTTGGCAAAGGAGAGCCACGGGGAAACGGGGGGACCGGGCACCTGTGTTGCTTTGTGCCAGCCTGCTGTGCCCGGGGGGAGCCACCCGGTGCTCCAACCCACATTTCTGGGGGTACCCAGGTGCCACAACTTCTCAGACACATAGGCAGCTTCAAGATTAGAGCAGCTCTAAAGCTGTCTCCATTGGACGAGTAACTTTTTATCTCCATCTTGAACAGCAAAATACACACGTGTGTGTGTGTGTAACAGGCCAAAAGCTGCATCCACTGTTTCCATTTCCATCCACATCCATTGCTCTGCAAACACGGATTGCCTAGAGAGGGAGACTACAAAAAAACAAACCAACAGCCAACCCAAAAAAAAAAAACCAAAACCCCCATTCACCTGTATGTTTAATCTAGCCTATGCTGAGAGGAAACAACTGGGCAGTATCCTTCTAACGGAAGTGAACTGTGCAGCAATTATATTAGTTTTCATTCCTTAAATTACAGACTAGATTTTAAAATTCCACACCACCTTCCAAAGACCTTTTCAAAGGCCTTTTTCAGGGTTTTATCTCATGGCCCTTACTCTAGATGAGACAGACACAAAAAAAAA
>VXAK01007161.1:0-11167 GCA_013399435.1 Arenaria interpres | reverse complement strand
AAAAAAAAAGAAAAAAAAGTTAAACCCCAATCGATTGCTCTGGTAATGGAAATGGAAACCCTGCTTGTCCTTATTATCATGAGCCTTATTACCCTTGTCATCACCACCACCATTACGCCATGAGGCTTTTATTCTCCAGGCATTGTGAGGAGGTTCAGTGGCAGAAGGAGCAAGCACCCAACCCTCTCCCTGCTCAGAGCTGCAGAGCCACGCTCCCATCTGTCAGTGGTTCCCTTAAGTGGTACTTTATCTTCCCTGCCTAACAACTTACACTTTATTGTATCTGTCTCACGGTAATGCCTCGCGTTCTCTGCTAAAATCAGGGATCCCCTCCAATTACAGCCTGTGCAGACTTAACAGTGAAAATTCTTCTTTGCCTCACAGAGCTTGCAATTTCAGCCCTTTCCAGGCTGGATCCGTAGTCTCTTGTGGTGCACAGAGAGTGGAGCATGCAGGGCACCATGTAGTAAAAAATACGTAATTTTCACTTGGAACCCCCACCATCCAATTCAGGAAATACGGTTCCCCTAAAGTGGTACGCAGGAGACCACATTTCCTATGGATGCAGAGAGTCAAATTCCATTATCCAGTCTAGATGCAAGTCCAGATCAGCTCTAGCAACGCTAATGGAAATTACCAGATTTTTAGGAGGATTAGTGAGAGCAGGGTGTAGCCCAGAGCAAACACTTCTAAAAAATGCCACATTAGTGACTTTTCTGCAAGTGTACAAAAAAGACAGCAGGTAAGGAAATAGCGCAAGAGCATGTCAGTAACCTCATAATTTCAGTAGAATTTTACTACTGCAATTGTGTATTTCTATAAGCACGATTAAGCTGGAATAAGCAGACTTTTTTCTCCTGCATGACATACAACAAACTGGAATTGGAGTGACTCTGCAGGAAGTATAAGGCATGACTGTGGCAATAGGATTAGACCAAAATATTTCCCCTCATCTAGAAATCCTGGCAGTATGAACAGTTCCCTCAGGTTCTCCAAATGACGTTTTGCCCTACAGAGCTATATATTTAACAGCAAAAAATATCTACTTCAGAAATAGGGTTTTTCCAGTCTGAGGCAGTGGACGCGGAGGAATTTGAACCTTAAGTTGAGCCCTACGTTTGTGTCCTCGGCTCCAGATCCTTACAGCCAGCAGCCAGACCATCTAGAAACTCTCATATTTCTCCTTTCTCCACCCTGTGCACCACTCACAGCCTAATTAGCTATTCCTATTATTGTTACCTTTCTCCCATGATTGCCTTGTCCACTCCTAACAATGAGGAATGCCCTCCCTGGCAGCTAGCAGCTAATTGGGGCTGAACAAGGTCACTGGCCAGGCATTATCCTGACCAAGCCGAAATGCCCATTGACATTCAGTGCAAACATTATCCTCCGCGTGAAATATCCCAGCTTTACCCAGGAGCATGCCTTCCAAATTTGGCTGGAGCTGCTCTGCAAAAGCTCCGCTGTGTGGTTCTGTCAGATCTATGGGCATAAGCTGCAAGAAAGAGCCCACAGAGGGGAGCGGTGCTCTACATATGTGTAAGCAAGTTTTTTGGCAGCCTTACTCACCGAGGCATCCAATGGATGTGGTTGAAAGTGGGCTCATCACCAGGCACGGCAATCACAGAGATGAACTTCATTCAGTGTCTCTCTCACAGCTGCACATCAGAAGAGTGAGCACAGAGAGTCTTGCTTCATGTTGGAAGTTGATTTTCCTTCTCAACAGTCTGTTTGACCAGGTTGCAAAACCTTGCTTTCAAACATTCATCTGATTCCTTGAGTGACTGTCCTCTTTAATCTTTCCAACACCCTGCTTCTATTTGTTGATGGTCTATTTACACTACCAAAGTTTTTCTGATGAGTGTTTGAGATAAGTCTATTTATCACCCCAATGCCCATATTCATTTGCCTGTTCACGTGTCACCATACTTTTTTTGTTACTCACAATTAATCTTACAAATCTGAATGAATCTTATAAAAATGAATGACTGAAAAGTCATTCAATTAGAAAAACTGAAATAATACCTTGTGACTAAGGTGCAAGTCAGACAGCGTGCTTAAGTCTCAAAGTGGCTGGCTAAGAGACTTGATGGACAAGAAGGCATGAAGTCTCATACAAGAAGAAAACATCTTTGGGCTTCACTGACTATCACTTCCTCCGCTGTTGGGAAGCAAGACCCAAAACACAGGCAGGTGTCTGCTGTGGTTATGTTCTCTGGGACGAGATCTGGGTGCTCTATGTGGATTATATGGAGGATGGGCCAGCACAGGGGTGACAGGGAGGACTCTGTCATCTTGCAGATCCATGGTGTGACTCTTAGGACGCTTGCAGTAGTGGCTCCATGATCTGGGAAGATCTCTGAACTACAAGAGTGGCCAATCACCTAGGAGCCAAGACCAGGTCCAGTTCACTAAAGACCAGCATTTAGCTTTTGGTGAAGTGGGAAAGTCAATTCTGTCAATGACACACAAATAAGAGCTGGAATTGCCTTTGGCTTTTGGGGTTAAAGATTGTTTTCTCCTCATAGCACCATTTTCATTTAACAAGGATGTCAGATTCTCAAGGCTAATACCTACCCAAGGAAGTCTGTAGTTTTCCTGGCCAGTACTACTCGATGTAGGTAAATAATAAAGAGTACATGAGTAAAAAGCCTCGTTGAGCTGGGAGGTGGGTGTTGGAAGGATATACCTGCAGCTCAGGCTGGTTGAACAGCCAGCAAACAGTGGGGTGCAAATAAGAGAGGATGCTCCCTCCCTTCAGCAGCAGAGGAAAAGGGGTGGAAAAGGAGGCCACTCTTCTCTGCCTGAAAATCTTCATGTGCTGATCGTTGATACTGAGATTTTAGGTCTTCTGACAGAAAGCAAAGACTTAACCAATCAAGAAGATTAACAGTGATGAGGCTGAGGTTCAGCCCTGATATGAAGTGATTTAACACTTCACTGTGCAAAACACCGAGCAAGAGAGTTTCCTTGTGCCTTCAGCCAAGCAGAAAATCTCTGTGAAATTATCTAAAATAACGGCATCCTGCATGACCTTTCCTCCCCACACGGTATGGCTTCAGCTAGCTGAAGCTATTTCCACGCAGTACCCTGCACACGTGCGTGGGCAGCAGTGTCTCGGGGATGGGGCTTGCCCACCTTCCGTACACAGGAGGCCACTGGTCGGGCACTCACAAATTTCAACAGGCTGAAATATCCCAGGTCAAATTTCTAGTTCAGGATGAATTTTTTTTAAGCTTCCTTTAAAGTCACGTAGGAAGCACGCTTCAATTGAGAGCCAATTTAATTGAATGGGAGTTTATAACTTCAGTGTTCTTTAGGCTGGGCTTTCAGTGAATAAAAGTGACTTCAGGTTTACTTCAATGTCATTTACAATTCTTATTCATTCAAAAAATGAAGAGGATGGTGATCCCTATCAGTCAGCTACCCTTTCACTAGCCTTCTTGCTTTCTCCCTTGCTGTTGCCTTCACAAAATGAAATGTGCTTGCTTTTCTATCTAAAAGAAGATTTCTTCTGAAAATGCGCTTCGCTGGAAGGCAGGAATGGGCATTTTGTCTTTCCACCTTTTCCCTTTAATTCCATGGACTGGGGAATGATTATTTTCTGATTGCATGACAACTGCCAGAAGCAGAGATTCACCTGGGCAGCAGGACTCCATGCCATGGCCTGGTGGCACCAGAAAGCAAAACTTTAAGCCGTAAAAAAGGATTGGGCAGTACGCTGGAAGATGTGCCAGTTGAATTATCTAATGGATACTACACACAATTTGGCACTTAATTCAATAGATTCTTATTGTACTTCCTTTTTGGAATCCAGTGTTTTACTAGCTCAGATTTAGACTACATGGATGCCTGCTGCTTTTATTCCTTAGGAATAAATTTGGCTATACAGCCTTACAAATTCCCTCTGGTGGTGCAGATGAGCTGCCTCACAGAGCTGTCACCTTCCTCCTGCCCAGTTCCAGGACAGAGAGACCCATTTCTTGCAGGACTGTTATGAACTCTGGCCAATCAGCTCTTATTGACAAAGCATTAAGGGTAATATATTACATCATGCAAGAAGCCAGAGAGCGGGCTGGCTCTTCCTATACTACAAATATTTTGGGGAACAAAGATGAAAAACCAGTATAAAAACTATCTAGCTTTTAGCAACTGAGACACTGCTTTCATTATTAATTTCCCTCAACATAAGGCTTTTGACAAAAATGGCCACCTCCTGTCTTTTCAGCAAGGCCATGTTGGCCTTTCAATCCAAAAAAAGAAGTCAAGATAAAAGGAATTCTTGCAAGTATGTGTCATTTTGCAAGGCAATGAGCAGGACAGATATGAGAATCCAGTAGAGACAGACACTGCATGCCCTGCTACTCTCAGCAGATGCTTTTTATAAAAGCAATAGCAAACCAAAATCACTCTATTTCCTTCTTTTCTGCCCATACTCAAGGGATGTCAATTTGCTACAGAAAGTTATTCTGTTTCCAGTAGTCATTTCCATTTTGGCCACACACAGTTGCTCCGCATCTGCTGACGCCGTATTTGCCCACCCCATAATTGTGCATTGATAAGCCGAGGTGGGTTTGGGCAGGGGGTCGGGATGCCCTGCTCCATCCTGCCCATCTTTCCTCTGCCGGCAGTGGGCTCTGGGCAGGACACGTGGGTGCGACGTGATGTCTCGCCAGCCCCGTGGCTCCTGCGGGGATGCGGTAGAAGCGGTATGGGCTCTCTGCCCAGGCACTCACAGCATCAGGAAGGTGGCGCGTGAATTTGGAGACGGCTCGCATCCCTTTGATGACTCTGACCGGAGCCACAGCCTGCTCTCAGTGTCCTCTCCCTTCCCAAAACCTGGTTGGGCTGCTAAGCGATGCCACTACCCATCGCCCCCGCTCCTGTCCCCCAGCAGCCAGTGGAGATGGGAGACACCCCCCCGGTGAGCAGTGACCCCAGCAAATATCTTCTCTGCAGCCCTGAGGCTGTGGTTTGGCTTGCAGCACCGAAACACAGTTGTTGGCTACAGTCCCCAGATGTCTTTCTCTGTTTACATTTCCCCCTATCAAGGCCTTTTTCTAACACCCGCAGTATCAGGGTTTGGGGGAGGCAGGGCGATGTCCTGGGACTACCTCAGACATCCATTTTCCAGCCTTTCGATGCGAGACAGCTTTGTAGGATGCAGAGGTGGTTTTCTCTCTGAATTTGCTCTCCCCGTGTCTCCGGTTTGATATCTCAAACTCAGCACCAAACTCTTTCCCTGATAACCGTAACTAATGGCTTTTTGGGATCCAGGGGGATGTTTTGGAAAGGACAGAGAGGAGTATCTCACCAGGTCAGGGACCCCAGAGAGTTTTAGTGATCCAGAGTTGGGTCCTCCCAGGTCTGTGCCCCCCGTCTGCTGATCACACCCGTGCTGATGCATCCTGTGAGCCTGAGCATAGCTCCCTTTCTGAAGGAGACCATGAGATGAGGGTGAAGAGGAGTGGGCGAAGAGGACACCCACAAGGTGGTGGGTGGGAGAAGAGATGGAGGGAGATAGCACCATTGCTCAGGTGTGAGCAGAGGAGCTCTTGTGATTCCTTCTTCTTTCATACTCCAAGAATTTCTTTTAATAAATCCAGTGAAAACCCCTCTACTCTGACGAGAGGTCCCAAGTTGTTATTTGGAAAACTACCTTCTGATCCTTAGGACACAAATGAGTCAGTGTGTCTGCGCCACAGCGTCAGATTTAAGGGTGGCAGGGATGACTGGAAACCACACAGTACTTGAATCTACAACCCAGTTCCAAAAGTGCCATAGGTTCTTGGCAGCCTTGCTCAGCAAGAAAAAAATAAAGGAAGAAATATACCTGCTTAAACAACAATTCTGAAATTTATATTAGTTTCCAAGTGCCTTAGAAAAAAGAAGACTAAAAGTATGTGTTTTGTCCTGACACTTTGGGCTACCTTTTCTTTGCTTAAGTTTAAACAAAACATCTGAAAATGAAATGTCAGTTTGTTTCAGGTTAACCTAAAAACAGTCTCTTCACTACTTCAGTCCAACACATCTTTTCTTAGTTGTTCATTAGGCAGTAAACAAAGTAATTTTATGCTGATACAGATTAACTCCTTTTTAAATCATGAGCCAAAAAATACCTTGGGCTTTGCCACCATGCCAGTATTCTTGAACATTTAATGCACATGACAATATTTCCTTACAGTTCCTGAGTTCTCCAATTCACAGTTATATTTCCAAATAAACTAGCTTCAATTGCAGAGGGTGTTTGTATCCCCTAAGTGGCTGAAACTCCCACTGAACCTGCCGTGTTGTTGGAATACCTGACATCTTTGAAATAAAAGTCAAATCAAGTGTGTTTAGAGTGTATGGATGGCTTCCCAGATGGCTTTAAAGACTGCATTTAGGGTGCCAAATTCCAAATTTTAATCCAACTTTAGTATATTTGCTTACTTGCTCTGTGTGCTGAAATACCTTGGTAGAAAGAGGTTGGAAGAAGGTTGGTTCAAAGCAAGCTGTCTTACTCTGTGACCTCCCCTCATCCAACGAGTCAAAATGAGGGTTTCAGCTTATAACAAGCTGCACCTGTTTTGATCAGGCAAAGATTTTCCACAGCCAGAAGCTGGCTTCAGCATTTACAGTATAAAGGCTGGATTGAGTTTGAAATTGAAGCTCCTTGGCTAAAAGATGTTATAGACAGCACTCAGTGCACTGGGTGGAAGGTGCTACCATGTACAACGTGAACAACACTAAAGAGGTTGATATCCAGTATTACAAATAGAATTATTTGCATGTCACATGTTAAATTTATCAGGAAGATTCTTCTAGTATTTCAAGCCATAAAGATTTTGTTGGAAGAGCAGAAAATCAACACAACTAATTACAGCATGGATATTTTCAAATAGTCCTAATAAAATCTTCTGTGTCCCCCAATTTTTCAACCCAGCAGTGAGAAGTAAACATATTGGCACCTCAAGAAACATATGGGCAATTCACACTTCAAAATATTTTCCTTGTCTTCTACTATGACTGAAAAGATCATAATAGCAGATTTAATTTTTTCTTTAATCCTTTCGAGAAATTGAATCAGCTCTGACATCTCTACTTTTTTTTTTTCCAAAAAGTGAAATCTTTGAATCAATTATTAGTAAGACTGTAATTGACAAATCCATTGGAACATTAGTGAGCATTTAAATACTAATTAGCTAAGCCACTGCTAATCTCTCCTCAGCAGAGCTCACAGACACAAACGTCAATTAAACCTGAGTTTGTCCCCAAGGAAAGAAAGGTCAGAGGGTAGTGTTCAGTCAGCTGTGAGATTATGTTAATGCAATGTTAGGAGTAATAATCTCTGGGGGGGGGAAAAAGCTAAACTTTCTTTAACTTTTTTTTTTAAATAAATTTTAAATTGCATTAACTATAGGGTGAAAAGAGGAGAAACAAGGGAAGAATTACAAGAAGAGAATCAACAACTCTTGCCTCTTTAGCAACAAAGCAACCAACCATCAACGCGGTGCCTAAGGAGTAAGGTTCATTCCCTGCTTACAGTTAAATCATTGAGTATCTCAGGCAAACTCCCACTTGTTTCCACCAGGCTAAGATTTAGGGGTTTATTTACCCCTGAAATAGCTGTAAAGTGTTTAAATTTGAGGGGGTTTTCCTTCTTCAACAGCCCCCCAACCCTTATTTCCCAAAAGAAAAGCACATAGAATCATAGAATTGCCTGGGCTGGAAGGGATCTTTCAGATCATCCAGTCCAACCATCAACCCAACTCTGATCAAAACAATCACTAAACCATATTTCTAAGCACTAGGTCAACCCGGCTTTTCAATACCTCCAGGGATGGGGCCTCAACCACTGCCCTGGGCAGCCCAGTCCAAGGCTGTTATTAACCCTTTCCCTGGAAACATTTCTCCTAATCTCCAATCTGAACCTCCCCTGGGGCAACAGGAGGCCATTTCCCTTTGTCCCATCGCCTGGGACTTGGGAGAAGAGACCGACCCCCCCTGGCTACACCCTCCTTTCAGGGAGTTGGAGAGAGCCAGAAGGTCTCCCTTCAGCCTCCTTTTCTCCAGGCTGAACACCCCCAGCTCCCTCAGCCTCTCCTCGCAAGACTTCTTCTCTAGACCCCTGACCAGTTCCGTTGCCCTTCTCTGGACCCAAGCCCTGCAGATCTATTTGCTGTCACTAGCAAATGCAGGACAGCAAAACAAGTGGTGTGTGCTTACTGTGCTCTCCCAGTTTTCTTCCTTTTGCTTTTCAAAACACTTTATTCTGCACTTAGGCAGGTGGATGTTTGTGAGCACACAAACAACCCCATTAAAGTTGAAGGACTTGTCCTGCACTTCAAATTACACAGCTCCTTAAGTGCTTTGGTAGACCAAAGCCATAACTCATTAGGACTGGCAGCCCTGGGGTATGTTTAAGTATATGCCTCAATGTTCCTGCAGATTATTTATTTCTGTTGCATTGGTGGACTTCAGCACCTGTTTAAAGTTAAGAACTCAATTCCTCAACAAGGGACTCGAACACCTTCTTTTCTGGTTATATCTAGTGTCTTTTCTTCCCCGCGCAATATTGCAAGGAGAGGTTGCCATGGAGTCTCAGAAGTTCAGCTCTGCTGATAATGCAAAATCAATCACTTCAAACGAGGAGGGAAAGCACGTGATAGATGATTCCTGACCCCAGCCGCCATTGCGAGAAGTGTAGAGATTAACAGCTCCCTCTCATCAAAATACGCTTCTTGTATCAGTCTGCTTTGCCAAAATCTTATATTTTATATTAAAATCTGTGATAGAACATGGGCAGCCTACAGCATGGTAGAGTTGAAGTTAGAGCAAGTATAAGGGCATGTGGAAAATGCAAACTGCTATGGGAAACGTTTTGAAAAGCCAAAAACACTAAAGTGAAATAGCCCGGTGAAGCCTAAAGTGCAATATAGATTCTCCCTGCTCTTGGAAAGCTGTAGCATTAGAGCCTCTTAACTTGGCTTAAAAAGAAAAAAAAAACACAAATCTTATAAACCATTCTCTTAAAAAATAAGACTAAAGAATCCCCAACATATCTTAAAAAAAAAATAAAAAATTGTTCTTGTACCATGTTAGTTAGCAAGCTAAGTATAAGTTGATTTATTTTGGAGCTTTAAACAAATCTCAGCAGAGAAAAATATTACAGCTTGCTGTCAGAATTTCCTAAGGTTTAAGTGTTCATAGATTTGTAATGCTCCAAGCTAGGAGGGGCCACTCTGTCATCCAGTCTGACCTGTTATATATCACAGGTCATTACATTTCACCAAGTTACCTTTGCGTTGAATCCAATAAATCGTGTTTTGCTAAAGACTATCTCCAGAAAGGCATCTGTCTGGATGTAAAGACTTTAGGAGCCAGAGAATCCACCACCACCCCCTCCCTCCACCCTGTCCCTAGTGTGTTCCCGTGATTAGGCTCACTCTAATAAAAACATGTGTTATTTTCAGCTTAATTTGTCCAGCTTCAGCTTCCAGCCACAGATTCAGGTTATGTTTCGCTTCACTGGATTGTAAAGCCCTTTGGTGTTCAGCCTTCTCTTCCCGTGAAGACGCCTCTCTGGAGGACCCTTACGGAGGGTAAACACACATAAGAACCTCCATCATTCCTCTCCAACTCTTGATTTCGGTTTACAGCTGTTTCTGTGCTCTCTGGGTATACACCTTACAAGCAGAACTTGCTGAACGTGCAGTATTTCAGCATTGTTCTCATCAGTCCCAGCCACCGATGAGCTCAGTAACATCTTTATTTGTGCAAAAGTTACTGGAGTATTACGCTGCAATCCCCTGCTTTCCTTCTGGTTCCAATATAACCAGTAGAGCCTTTTGGTTTTGAGGGTGGAGCCCCCTTTCTTGTTGATGAGGTCTGTACTTTTTTATTCTAAGAGATAAAAACTGGTATTTTAATTGTGCCACTTCGTTTCACAGGGCTATGCTTACCAAGTCGTTCAGACCAGTTTATATCACTGCTTAGTCTTCCTGACTTTTACCATTCAGACAGTCTTTGCCTTATCTCCAGATTACGATTTTCCTTCAACTCACAGATAAAGATGTTGAACTGACAGGTCAAATACGAATTGCCACTGAACCAAACCAGAAAAAATCCACATTCAATTAAAATTCCTCATTTACTTACAACTCCTTCAAGGTTTAGTCCATCTAAATATATACCTTATTGACAATGTGTAATGCTAATTGATTTCTGATAAATGGTAGCGTGAGAGATACCTTACAAAATTGTATTACTTCTTCTAACAATAAACTTCATAATTCCAGCAGAAGAGGACATCATCTTTGATCTAAAAATTGGCATTAATTCTGTTCCTGTCCTTGAATACTTCATTAACAGAGCTTTGCAGAAGCTCATTCGTTATTTTGACTTAGCCTAGCCTTGACTGGTTAACTGGTTCAAGTTATCCCACTTATTCTTTGTGGCTACTGACTGTCTATTTAATATATAAATATTGGTAGTTTTACAGAGTGTCCCAGGTCTTCTGTGGTCCAAAATTCAGAGAAGATGAGCTTAAGCTCACATATTCATGGTCTGAAGGTAGCCCAAGAGTAATCAAAAGAGACTTCAGGGCCTTGGGAAGGTTAATAAGGGAATCTGGGGTGCAGGTTATCTTTTCTTCTATTCTGCTAGTTATAGGCAGTGACTCTGAAAGAAGCAGAGGTGCGCACTCTGTCAGTATGTGGCTCCGTGGCCGGTGTCCCCACCACAATTTTGGGTTTTTTGACAATGGGATGGCGTACACAGCATGAGCCTTGCTGGCGTCAGATGGGGTTTATCTTTCTGAAAGGGGGAAGAGGGTGTTTGCTCATGAGCTAGCGGGGCTCATTGACCAAGCTTTAAACTAGGCTTGTTGGGGGAGGAGGATATTATCTGGCTCGCTCATGACAAACCAAGGGATGATGCTCCAAGGTCTGAGGGATGGCTCATAAGCGAAGGCCCTCAACCTGTTGCTCTGAAATGTGCTGGGTACGCTGCAACATACTCAAAGTCTTATGGGGATGAGCCAGTGGCTCCTGAGGCAAAAGGAACTGGGGGGAGTCACAGATAAAACACCTCAAAGGAAGGCCACTTGAAGAGCAGCATGAATGAAATGCAGCCACTCCAGCCAGTAACTCAGCTCCATCGGAACCCAGCTGAAGTGCCTTCACAC
>VXAK01007160.1:42483-65110 GCA_013399435.1 Arenaria interpres | reverse complement strand
AGCCGGGGGGGCCTGGCTAGCCCCGCGTTCTTCCCGCCCAGGCCTCCGCCCAGACCTCCGCCATGGCGGGCCCGGCTGAGGGGAAGCGGGAGGCGGGTGTTTGACAGGGCAGCCCTGCTCATCCCCGGCGGGGATGTGTGCCTGCCTTTCCCCCGGCCCTGCCCAAGAGGTTTAATGGCTCACCCCTCAGTGGTTCAGGCCCAACCAACAAGGGGGACCCCAGTGGTGTGGTATCATACCTGTTTAAAATGACTCTGAGGTAAAACACGTGCTTTTATTAGCAGCGTGTGACCCCAAATGAGGCGCAGGTTTTAAATTACTCCAAGCGGGAAAGCACGTCCTTAGAATATTCCTGTAATTCGCTAGGGAGAGTTTTAATATCATCCCGACTCAAAGGCATGAGGGTCTTCATAAGCAGCAGGTTATTTTGCAGCTACACATAACCCAGGCAAGGAGGAGATTTCTTGTAAAAAATGTATAAAAATACCCTATCTCACTTTATTTCGAGAATAACCCACCGTAACTATTTCCTCCCATTTCCAGGTATTTTATCGTTCTTCAGATGAGGAAATGTATTTTTCCCTTCTCACTCTACCCCGTTATTATTATCCCAGGCAATTTAAGGGGTGCTGGTGGGAACATCCCCCTCCCTCCGAGTTCCCCCAGCTCTGGAAATGTCGGTCTGGCTGGTTGCGATGGATTCTCTGGGAGGGACACAGTGTTTTCTGAGCACTCGTGTTTTTCCAGGCTGTTTTCTGGTCTCTTTCCAAAGACCTTTTCCCTACTTCAGTTGACAACAGCTGCTGGAGACTCCTCCCCGAGGGAGGAGAGAAGACATTGATTTTTTTTTTATTTTTTTTTTAAAAGAATAACTTCACAACATTAAAACCAAACAGGATTGGTGCTGCTGTCAACCGAGGAAGGGTCTGGAGGTGAACGCCGTCGGCGTGAAACAGGAAAGGGCTTTGCAGGATCATGTTTACCTGTCGCCTGCCTTGGTGGAGATCCAGTGCTACCTGCAAGCCCTGGCAGTCGGGTGGCTTTCTGCCTCGCTTCTGGGAGAGGTGCCAACCCCCGAGTGGCAAAGGAATCGACACCACCGCGGGGCAGGGGCAACAGGTCGGCATGCAGGAGAAACAAGTATTAGAAGATCTGGAAATGCCCCTCACAAGGAGAGAAACTGAGAGCCTCTTCCAAGAGCAGCCTGAGACTGGGAACCAGTATCTGGAGGATGCTTTGCTTCGGAGTTACTTGAAAACGCACCTTCCTCCCAAGGTCTGGCCTGTGTCTTTGTGTTTCTGTGCGTACACACTACAGTTCTGGCTAGGTCACTGTTTAAGACTGTGATTTGGACATTTCTTCGAGCCCTTTTGTGCCTTCAGGCATTTAACTGGGGGGGAATTGCTCAGCATTGTTTAAAACTTGTTTTCTTTGAATCAGTGAAGGGGTGAAAAATACTGGCAGGACATAAACAGAAATAGAAAGGGCTTGGTAGACTCCTGGGGCTGGTCTGGGTGTTGCAACATGAGTGTTGTTTTGGGATTGTGAGTGTTGGCATTGGTTGCCTGGTCATCCAGGGCAGGAAATTTCAGAGAAAGGGAAAAAAATAAGGTGCTTGCAAACTCTGCTGTGCTCTCCTACTCCTCTCCCCCCAGGAAAGAGGGGCTACTCTCAGCTGAGCACTCAAGAGGATGGGAAGGCCCTTTGGGTTGTTCTCAGCACAGGTTGTTGGCTTTTCTGGATGGATTTTCAGATGGGGAAGGCTCTGTACGTATGCAAGGGTGCAGAGAGGACGGGGAAGGCCCTGAGCTTTGGGTGTCTGTTCTGTGAGGTCCAGTCCTATAGGAACCCCTGGGAGGAGACAGCTCATCTTGCTGTCTGTCCTTTGCTGTCACCCCAAGGACCAAAACTGTTTCCCACTTTTCAAGGACCAGGTCTCGTGGAGCAGTGTGACCTCTCCATGAGTTATTCCAGCAGAAGCAATGACCCGTGAAGTCACCGGGTGAGTAGAAGGGCAGAACCTGCCCTTGGGTGATGCTTTTCCTGCCACTGCCTGCTTTCCAGGCCTGTGAGGCCTTGCAAACATGGGGTAGTAAGAGTGGTGGCAGCATTGGGAGCTCACTTTTGTCACTGCCCTCCCAAAAGACGGGAATGAGGCCTCCCTAAGCACCACTTTGGACTTCTTGCCAGAAGAGAAGATGGGGGAAAAGGAGGATGCCTTTGAGCAGCCATGAAGATCTTGCTCTGAATCTCCACCTTTGGAAGAAGCACGATTCAGATCTCCAGAAGAATAAAAGGATAGGTGATGTCTTTCGCCAAGGCACAGAGCTGGTCCCTACTCCTTCCTCAAAGAGACAAAGCAACTGCAGAATCTAGCAGGGAACCAGCAGTGTCTCCCTTAACATTTCTGTGCTTGGTCCCCGTGGGGCAGTGTTGCCTCACAGCTGAAAGGGAGAGTCAGGCTGCTCTCTGCTCCACACAGCATCCAGAGAGCCAGCTCTCCGTACCAGCACCTTCCTCTCCAGGAAAAGAGCAACAGATGGAGCTCTGCCGGTCCTGCTGCAGCAGACACCGCGCTGGAGGTTGATTCCTGTTGCACAATTCACCTGTGCCCAGTGGTGGACACAAACATTTCCCTGGAATGGGGCAAAAGATTTCTTTGTTTGAAGGCAATTTGTGGAGAACACAGAAGAAAGCACCTGCTTTTTCTGGGCACCGCTGTGGAGAGGTATCTGCTGGTCTTTGATCCTCTGGAAAATATGTCCTTTAATATATAGGACCATCTGCACTCTTAATGTGCAATAATTTGCACATTTCCAACATATTCATCCTTGGGAAATCAAAGGACTGATCAGGGTGAATGAGACCACCCAGCAGATAGTGCACATATTGCTGGGCTGTGGTTTCAGCCCTGCCCCTGATAGTTTACAGATGGCCCCTCCATAGTACATTTTTGAAGCGCCCAGGCTCCTGTCACGTTCAGCAGTCACAAACATGGGAGCTCTGATTTTGTTCTTTTCTCTCGGAAATAAACAGGTTCACTTGGGTAACTTGGTTTGTAAGGCTGTGTGTAGACAGGGCAGGAGCTCACAGCTAGGGAGTCAGGGTTGGGGGTTTTTTTATTGTGGATGAGGTGAAGGGACTGTTTGGGTTCACTTGCAGTGTGCTGACCAAGAGACCCATTTGCTAAACTCACATTCTTCTGCCCACAAAAACCTACCAGCTCCACGGTTCAAAGGTTCTTGCGCTTCAGGGATCAGAAAAGTTAACGAACTTTGGACTCTGAGGTTATGCCTCTAAAACAACCTTCAAATTGTTGTCAAGATCCAATCAGCACTGGAGGCATATGCCCATCCCAGCTGAGCTTCACCGAGAGCAAACAGGAGCGCAGCGTGAGCAGCAGGGCTCTCGAGCATGTTTTTGGCTTGTTCTGTGGTTTCTAACACTATTTTGCCATTCACCTGAAGGCAAACTGCCTGGTCTGAGGATGGAGACTTCTACAGTAGTAACTGGACAGTGTGTGTTGGATCCTCATTACACTCGCTGAACGGCAGAGTGATGAGAGAATCAATCATACGGGATGCAGTTAATGAAAAGTCAATACAGGGAGAAGCAGGGAAAGGAAGAAGCGGTGTTTGTATTTCATCTGCAGCAAATTAATGCGGTTTATAATTGCACCATTTTGGGTCCAGCAACTACAGCATTCCCCTCTGTGATTGTTATATTGAGGAGGAAATGAGCATCTCTGGAGGGGGCAGAGAACAGCAAAAAATATTCCTCTGATGAAAGATCAGGCGCTTCTGTGACCCCCCTTACAGTCCTGGGTGTATTTATGCTAACGAGGGTCCAACGGTGTTAGAGGTTGCCTCCACCTGGCTTTATTTTAATCATCTATAGGTCGGGTTACTTAATTCTAGGCAAGTTCCCTCAGAACCGCAGAGAGTGACGAGCAGTTGCAGAAGACAGTTCCTGTCACCTTAAAATAGGTATCTAAGGGGGCTGGAATGAATGACTCCTCTGTGGTGCCCGATTCCCTCCGTTAGCTCTGGACAGGCTGCTCCATCCCGCTCAGTCAAGCCTGGCAGAAATGTGGCACATGAGTCCTTCTCCAGGGCCGTTCAGGAGGCTGGAGGCAGGGTGGAAATTTGAATCTAGAGACCCTAGATGCCAGGCTGAAGCTCAAATGATTGCTCCGTCCCTCCTTTTCTAATCTGGTAGGTGGGTAACTACTGAGCCCAGTGGAAGTTTTGCGATACAGATGAAAGCTTTCCGTTTTTGGCAGCTCTTCCCCTGGCATTCTTCTCCAGCAGTAAATCACAGAGTGGCTGAGGTTGGAAGGACCTCTGGAGATTGTCTCGTCCAACCCCCCTGCTCGTGTGCATCTGTGTCATTCTCAGCTCTGATAGAAAAACGCTTCTGTCTTCTGTAAAACCTAGAGATGCTGCCAGGAGTAGCTTGAAAAAATGATTTTTGGGGGGAAATAAAAGTGAGAGCTGAGCACAGCTGTGCCAGCAGAGGCCAGGAGCCAAGCTGTCCTGCTGCATTACAGACTGCATGGCAGGGCCAAGTGGCAAGAGACCACCAGCACTGCAGGACAATATGGGCAGTCCTCTGCCTTTCCATCTAGGACCGAGGCTCCTTGCTTTCCAGGGGTGTGCTGAAGGGCTCTTCTCGTTGCTTCCCAGGTACTGGAGGAGGTGAATCGGGACCTGGAGAGGTTTGGAAACCGTCTGCTAACCCAGATCAGACCTCTAGGATGGGAATGCGAGTTGAACCCCCCTGTGTTTCGGCAGTACGATGCCTGGGGGCAGCGGGTGGATCAGATCGTCACCTGCTCAGCCTGGAGGAGAATGAAAGAGATTGCGGCAGAAGAGGGACTGATAGCTGAGGCCTATGAGAGAAAATACTCCAACTGGAGGTAACTGGGGGAGAACGGGAATGGCTTGATGCCTTTCTGGGTATTCTTAGCATCCTAGCACCATTCTTAGCAAGGTATATCCAGCATCCTGTAGGGCTGAACTTCTTGTTGTATAATGGGTAACAGATGATGTGTGAACAAAAGCACACCTACTGCTGTACTGAACAGCAGGGTCTGTCCGCTGTAATGTTCCACATCAGCAATGATAAGCCGTAACTAATAGCCTGCAGTTGATCATAATATTCTTTGATGTCACCTTCCTGATTCTGGGGCCTGGCAGTTCCCCACACTGCTCCAGCTTTACATGCATCGGTTGTAACACAGCTAAAGATCTGGGGTTTTGCTTGCAGTTTCCTTGTATTCCAGCCTCTGGAGGTACTCACGTTTCTTATTTTTAAAAACTGCACTTAATGTGCACCAGCTGGCGAGCAGTGCCTTCCATCCAGCCACACACTGGCAGTCCCTCTGGGACTGAGAAACTCTGCTGCTCTTCTTCTCTCTTCCTGGCTGCAACAGTTTTTGCCCTCTCAGAAATGAGAGGTCTGGTTCTCACCTGTTTCGGCTGTAATTTTTTTCCTCTCTTCCTAGTCAAGATGTTTTATCCTCCTGCTGTTGAACCGCTGTGTAACCTGTCTGTTTTCACTCTCTTTTTTCCTAGCCGTCTGCATCAGGCTGTCAAACTGTACTTATTTTCAAGCTTCTCTGGAGGTTTCAACTGTCCACTGGCCATGACTGATGGGGCAGCCAAAGTCATTGAGGTATGAGCTCAGCAGGTCCCCGAGGGCCCAGCCCACGTCCTGGCAGGGCTGGTTAGGGACCGTAATACTGGCCAAGGATGGAGGAGAGCTGATCTGCCATCTGGCTCCGGGCATGGCCTTTCCTTGCCCTGTGACTCATCACTGTCTCCCACTGCCTTTTTTCTTTAGCTACAAAGTTTCTGTGCCCAGGCTCTTCTGTTTACTTACAGCACTGTGTACAGTAGGGCCTTTGCTGCAGATGAAACCTGTGGCACTGCAGGTAGTTGGAAAGGTGTCCCCTGTGTTTTTACTACAAGATAGTTTTTCTCATTCCCTGTGTGGAGTGGCAGATAAATATATGGGGCCAGGTCCACACCCAGTGTAAATTAACCAAGGTAGCAAGACTTCAGACCAATCTGAAGGTTTGATGCTGCATCTTAGTGACACCCTTTGCACTATGTCAGTGGCTATGCAGGATGCAGAGGAGAGCTAGCCCTAAAGTAGCTAGCCCTGGGCATTCAAATTCAATAAAAAGAGGAAAAGCTTAAGGCAGTTACCTCTTTCCTGCAGCTCTTTGGGTGCTGCTGGCATCCAGTGTATCTGAACGTATGCTGATACCCTGGCACATGAGCTGTTTTGAAAGCTTTCTGTCCAGATGTCTAGCGGGGCAGAAATCCGAGGGAGGGAGGGATGCTCAGTGCTCTCCTTTGCAGCACAAGTCTGTCCATCTGTCTGTCTGCACAGCGCTCCAGCAGCCATGTAGAGCTGGGCAGTTTCATAGCAGTGCAGGACACTCAGAGCCCCGCTCACCTGCTTGCAGCCCGTCCGTCCTGAGCCTAGGACACACCAGTGTTAATTGAGGCAACTGACTAAATTAATCTACTGTGTTATGATCGCCTTAGTTTCTTTCTCTTCCCCCCAAACAGTCACTAGGTATTCCTGGATCTCTGAAAAACCCTTTTGACCACCTGACATCCCGTGACCCCAAGAAGTTCTGGACCTCTGGGCAGTGGATGACCGAGCGCAGGGGCGGCTCCGATGTCGGTACGTGTTCTGAGGTGGGAAGCAGGTGCAGCAGCAGCCAGATGTGTTAGCAAGAACTCAGAAAATGAAGTGTGTGGAGAACTTATAAAGCCAGGTGGCTGGTTTAGGAAATTTCAGCAGAACTCATCTAAATCTTCTGCATAGTTCTGCTTTTTAACCACCAAAAGGCCCAACTTCTGTGCAGTGGCGCATGCAGCACACACAGGCAGGCACAGAGCTGTGTTCCTCGCACAGGATACACACTGATGTCTAGCTCTATAACCTAAACCTTGAGGAAGACAGTCAGACCCATCCCAGCTGGGACTGAGGAAGCATTCTTACCTTCAACCTTTATTCCTTGGCTAAATTAGTTAATAGCGTCTTGGGCCCAGAAACCTCAGGACACCTCTGTGGAGACGGTCGCCTCCGTCTGATGAAGCTGCAGTTGGTTTCCTGGTGGAAGAAGCGAAAGGGTCAGCTGTGGGGCGGGAGCTCCAGGGTTGTGCGTCACTGCAGGACTCCTGATTCCATAGCGCCCTTTGTTGTTCTTGGCCATGGTAGCTTCTAAAGAAGTGGAGGCTGTGGATTATACACCAAGGTGCTTTCTGCTTACAAAGCACTGCCATTACCAGCTGGCAGTCTGCAGCAAGCACTGGAAAGGAGTTAAAGGGAGCATATTTCCTTTCCAGTGCTTAACTCTGGCTGCATTTCTTATCCAGGGTCAATGGAAGAGATTAGCAGCTAATCCATACTCCCTCTTGATAGCAAAAGGTGACTTAAAAGAGCTGCTGCTTAAACCAAAAATCAGCATTGATTGGTATAGAAGTTCCTATTAAGCTAAGACGATCTTCTCCTTTCCTGCAGCTAATGGCACCGAGACCGTGGCCAGGAAACAGCCAGATGGTACATATCGCCTCTATGGTTTTAAATGGTTTACATCAGCTGCTGATTCTGATGTGACATTAACCCTGGCCAGGATAGTGGATGCTGAAGGACATGTGAAACAGGTCTGTTTGATGGTGGAACCTGGGGAAGGAGCAGGGCCATTCTTTTACTTCCTCATTTCATTGTAATCAAATCCTCTTTGCGTGCCTTTTTAATCGTCCCAGGGTTCCAGCGGCCTGTCCCTCTTCTTCCTGAAGGTTCGAGATGAGATGGGGAAGCTGAACAGCATCCAAGTGCAAAGGCTGAAAGACAAGTTGGGCACGCGGCAGATGGCGACAGCAGAGCTGTGGCTGGATGGAGCTAAAGCAGAGCTAGTACGTAGGGATTCACCTTCCCCTCGGGACTGGGCTGGCTTGGCGTGGCAGAGTGCTCACAAGGGCTTTGGCAGTGGTACCAACTGAAGGAAGTTCTTCACCAATGGGGCTGTGTGTGTGACAAAGCTGAGAAGAGCTCAGGAAAAGATGGGAGGAAAGAAAAAAATAGTCCTTTTAGGCTGGTTATTTCCCTAGTCCAGTTGCAGTGGCCCTACCAGCACGCAGGTAGGAACAAGCGGCAGGGACCAGAACTGATCCTGCTGATGTGGTCTCCAAAGCCACCTCTTTGGTCATGCCACAGGTTTGGCTAAAATGAGACAGCTGTATTTTAAAGCAAGCAGATCTGTGTGGTGCCTGAGGACGGACCGATGGAGGGACAGCCTATGTCTGCCTGTCGACACAACTTTCCCTTAGCTGTATGTCAGCTTCCAAGGCTGTGTGAGAGACTCACATCGGTTCCTTGATGCTTTCAGATCTCTGCAGAGGGTCGTGGAGTGGCCTCCATCTCCAACATGCTGAACATAACTCGGATCCACAATGTCATTGGTGCAGTGGCTTCCATGAGAAGGTGAAGGCAGCGCAGACCCCCCCCCCCAGAGCTGAAGGAGCAGCTTAGCAGGACAAGGGGACGTTGCAATGCTCAGCGTTGCAGCCGATTGACATCTAATGCCTTTGCAGGCACAGGTCTGGAAGCCAGCAGTGCTAGAGAAGGTTGGCCTGTGGGTGGGGGACCGAAGCTGGTATGCTACAGCCGAGCAGGGTTCTTCCAATGGGGGTGGCTGGAAGGGAAGGCTCAGAGGTGGAAGGTTCCTGGTCTAACTGATTTCTCTCCTGGCTGTGTTCTCTCTAGGATGATCAGCCTGAGCAGGGAGTATGCCCGTAAGCGCGTTGCCTTTGGGAAGCTCCTCAAGGACCATCCCCTACACATGCAGACGATAGCTCGGATGGAGGTAAGGCTTTTGGAGCCAGGTGAGTCTGTTGGCAAGGAAAGAGGGCAGGGATCCTCAGCTGGTAACGAGCACAGCCAGCCTGCCTGTATGGGCAACTGGCAGAGGTAGAAGGCTGTCCCTGCTCCAGTGAGCTGTATGCAGCAGGGGGACTGCCATGTTCCAGTGGGACTTGAGCTGATGAGAGACCCACCTTCTCTGCTGGACTTCAGGTTATCCGAAACAACACTTACCTGGGAGCTATTCTGAGAGAAGTGCCAAAGTTCATGCATGCACCTACTGTATGCCATGAACTCTGAAATGGGTCATTAGCATCAGAGTCCAAGCGTGACACCACACTCTCCTCAACTCCAATGGTCAGACTCTTGTCCAACACTGATACAGACTTGTCAAACTTCCCTGGCAGCTTGAGCACCAGGAGATGGGCTGTTCCCGCTGTTCCCAGCAGGCTTGAAGAATTCCTGAGGAGGCACTACGCACTTTAGCTTCTGAGACAACGTGTCCTCACTTTGTACCCGCACAGTACTGTCACCACAAGACCCCAAGCTCAAGAACAGCCTCTAGATGTGAATGTCACCTAATGCAGTAACAGACAGTGGAAGAGAGAGCGGCAGGAATTGCCGCTCCAGCTCTGGGCCCCTTTGGGGGGAATTTCGCATGTGGGCCTTCACTCACTGCAGAATGTCTCACGCTTCTGCCACAACGCTGAACTGTAGCAGCTCGCTAAATCCACAGGTGGCTTCCCACCCCTTCTAAAACTTCAAAAAGGCAGCACACAGTGCTCCTCCTCTCACCCAGCCAGGCACTACTTCTTTCCTTAAGCTGTGTAGCACCATCGCTTGCCCTTGGGCTGCAACAGCTTCATGTACATTTTTAAATCGGTATTTAAAAATCTTCTTGCAAGGTGGGGGAGAGGGAAAGTGGTCAACATCTGTCAGATGTACTCAGAGCTCCGGCGTCTCTCAGCCTCTGGCCAGAACTCCACCTCTGAAAGAAAGGCCAGATGCTATGTAGGCTCCATATCCTGGTGCTTCCCGAATCCCACCCTGTCAGGGAAGTAAGTTGCTCAGCAAAAAATCTGTCAAAGACCTTGCAGGCCGTGGTGCTCAGAGATTGGCCATCAGATGTGTGGTCTCATGTGCCTTATCGATGGAAAGGATGTGGACTTGTGACCGGGATGCCTGAGAGGAGCTTTGGTAAGGTTCCGAGTAGGTCTGATGGAATGCCGTCACCTCTTTCCTCATACCAGGTTGCAGTGTCCCAGAGAGGCAGCTCCAGACTGCCTTTAATATTTCAAGCTGTGTGCCTTGGCTGGTCGGGGTCTTTGTCTCTGAAGCTGTGGGGCTGTATGGGCAGGGGTGGCATTTTGTCCAGGTCCAAGTATCGTGCATCCCTTCAAGACAGCCTCATGACATCTCAGCAGACCAGGCTGGAATCAGCCCAAGTCAAAGATCTCTTGCCAGTGAAGCTTCCCACTTCTCTGCTTGCAGGTGCAGGTACGAGGGGCGTTTCTTCTGCTCATGGAGACCGTTCGCCTGCTTGGACTTGCAGAAACCAACAAGGCGAGCGAGCAAGACCAGCTTCTCTTGAGGCTGCTGGTACCAGTCGCCAAACTGTACACTGGGAAGCAGGTACGGATCGACCAGTTTGATTAGTGGGGCTGCATGGCACGTTAGTAACATTAGCTGGAAAGAGCAATAATTAACGGAGTGATTAACATGGCCAATTTCATGGGCAGTGGTGGCAGGAGATACCAGCAGTGAGGCAGCTCCAAGACCAAGGGGCACTGAGCCACAGGGAATCTCTTTCTCCTACTTAGGAATAAATAAAAGTGAAGGTGTTAATAGCCTTCAGGGGTCTGTCCCCCCCTGATTGTCCTCAGCTGAAACACACAGAAGCTTACACACCACAGGGTAGTAGAAGGTAAAGACTTTCCTGGACCAAAGACTTGTCCTCCCATGTACCGAGCAAACCTTGGGTTTATCCTTACCTGGAGAGGGCTGTACGGAGACAGACTCTCCCCAGATCTTCCTCCCAAGGTCTGGCTGCTCTTGCAGGTCCTCCCTCAGTGTTACTCAGTCTGCATTCTCTGAGCTGCTCCTCCATGATGAGCAACCTGCCAGAGAAAATCAGGGGGATCCAGTCAGTCCCATCGCAGCAGGAACTGCTGGGTGGTGTTAGAGGTTTCTGACCACTCTTTCGCCTTGTGCAGTGTGGATCATGTCAGCTGTCTGCATTTTGCAGGCTTCTGCTGTTGCTGTTGAGGCGATGGAGAGTTTTGGAGGACAAGGTTACATGGAGGACACAGGCTTGCCAGTCATACTCCGCGATACGCTGGTAAGAAAACAGCAGGAGAAGCAGGAGAAACTCTGGTGTGTCACCTCATCCCCTCCCCAGTCCTCTGTGACTGCCTACTAGAGACAAAGAAAAGCATAGTCCTTCCCAGACTCACTCCTGCTGGGCCCAGTCATCACCAGGGAGGGGAGGGGGTTTGTTCCTGGTGCTGGGGTTGTCTCCTGTCCCAGTAATGGAGCTGGGCCCCTCTTATCACCACCACTCCTTTCCACCGGTGGTGAGGCAATACATTGCTGGAGATACCCTTGATATCCCGTAGCTCTGCCCCATGTCTTTGTATCCTGACTTTCCCCTTCATTGCAGTCACTCCAAAAGGCTCCTTTGTGCTCTTCCATGGTCTCTTCTACCCACCAGGTGCTGTCCATATGGGAGGGAACAACAAATATCCTGTCACTGGATGTCCTGCGGTCCCTCACCAAGAGTCAAGGGCAGGCGATGGCTGTGTTCTTCTCCACAGTGCAGGTGAGCCCCCATCGAAAGCACAGGGCAGCCTGATCTGCCCACCTTGGCAGAGTCTTACTTGGTGTTTGTGCTCCCAGCTGAGACTGGTAGGGAATACCACCAAATTGAAAGCTTTAGACAAGTATTCAGAAGGTGTCTCACAATTCTGCACTTTAAATAGCACTTACAAAAGCAGAGCGCAGGCAGCGCTACTTTTGGGATCCTTGTGTGTGCTGCAAAAAATGCAGATTCTTTCATCTCAGTAGCGAAGAGTTTTGCATTGTCAGAGCTCCTCATGACAGGTCCCAATATAAGTATATTTTTAATGTGAGAGAGTCACCTTCCTGAATCCAAAATAATTTTGTGGGTTTGTTTCTTAACTGGAAAAACACCACAAGGCTGCTGAATATTAAACCTTCACTAGGGCTGCCTACTGCATTATGACTTTCTATTTTTACTCCCACTGAGAAGATGGAAAGAGCCAAAGGAATTCCATCGCTGCCTCTTTAGGTTTGCCGTTCCCTGGCTTTACCACCAGGCTGCTCTGTTAGAGGTGCTCAGATGACAGACAGTCACGGAGAGCTCAGAGCAGCTCAGAATTTCAGGAAGGTAAATGAGCATCACCTGGCTCTATATGTCCTGTAAAGGGAGACAGGAACCAGCCTGAAGGGCATAACCAGGATATCAGAAGGTATTCTCTCAGAGATTAGACTGTTAATCCAGATGACATTAGCCCAGGTAGAGTGAGGGGATCCTGGGCAGCTGGAGGGCTGGAGGTGATGATGCGAGGCCTTTGCTTTCTCATCCAGACCCCTGAAAAGGGAAAGAATCATAGAATGGTTTAGATTGGAAGGGACCTTAAAGATCATGGAGTTCCAACCCTCCTGCCCTGGGCAGGGACACCTCCCACTAAAGGTCTGGGTCCTGCACTCCCTGCAGCATTGACCACTGGAGAGGTCTTTCAAAAACACACGAGCGAGAGCCTGGCTCCTCCTCACCAGCGGCTGCAGTTGGCTACTTCTACATTTCCACCTCCCACCTCAGCTGTGTTCTGTACAGAGCACCTCTCACCTCCAGAGATCAGTGTCTTCTTACCATCCTCTCAGACAGCTTTTGATAAAGGAAAAATACCTCAAACAACTAGACTGCCAGACGAGAACCCCGAGCCTGCTCAGAAGTAGGACCGAGCACACCTACTAATTAAAAAGGCAGTTGGTCTGGCTGTTGGTAAGCAGCAGCACCGTCTGACACTGGAGGTAACAAGAGTGGAGAAGGAAAGGAGCGGGTGGCAGGCTCTAAAAATAACCTGGAAAGAAGCCGGCCGCCACAGTCTTACACTTAATAGCTAATTTAAACAATCGCCCCACGAAGGTGCCACGCTGCAGTCCTCGGAGCTCCACACTGGTGGAGCTGAGAGGGCCCCTCCAGCTCCTTAATAACTGCATCATCAGAAAAGCATTAAAGAACACAGCGACGTGATTCAGAGCAGGTACCTGCACAGCAGTAACACCAGCTATCGAGATTTATTAATTAACAGGCTCATCGTTGCTCTTGCACTCCCACAAATCACGTTGGATATGAGATGGGAGGGTGACCAAGCCAGCACTGGCTTTGAAGGTCTCCAAATTCCAGTAAGTGCCATTGCATTTGCCATTCCTGTCACGGTGGGGCTGCCCCCGTGTCCTCGCAGCGAGGCCTGAGCTGGGAGAGCGGTGTTAATGCACTGACCCTGGATGTGATAGGCCAGAGCTGGCAAATTTCTCTTGGACACAGCGGAAAGCTTTTCCCTTGTGCCTTCTGCCCCCAGGCACTGGGAAGACAGACTGGGAGGTGTTTCTGCAGAGGGCCTCTGCAGCATCAGGCAGGACCATGCTGAGCTTCTGCACAAGAGTCAGGGTTTCACTTACAGGTGATAAACAACCTCCTTTTTGACCTCCTGGTGTCCAAATTCTTTTGGTCTTGGGAGTCTGGCTCATTTTGAAACATCCTTCCCCTTCTGCGCTAGTGAGGAAATAATTCAGCCCTTCATAAAGGGATTTTTACTGCTCCAATCCATTTCCTTTTTATTGATGCACACAAAACTCCTACAATCGATTTTATGTTTGTCCATCAATGTTCTCGGTTCGCAGGATTTGTGCCCACTGACAGACTGCTTTGGAGAAAGCAGCACTGGTACTTTGTTAGCGCAGCAAAGCACTTTGTTCTCTGAAGGTCATATCTCAGGGTAACTTCCCTCCTGACTCCCCTGCCACCTGTTTTTCCGTCTATCCTGTGCGGGACGCCTCCGCTGACGGAAGGGATACCTTATGCGGTGCTGTCATCTAGGAGCAGGAGCCCAATGTGGTCATTATCCTCAGGAAAAGGGAAGTAGGGAGAACTTCCTCAGCCTTGCACAATGTGATTATGAGAAGCTGAATTCACACAGGGCAAGTTTGTTCCAAACCAGCCTGTCCAGAGGTAATTAGTCTGCAAAATCTCAGGAGAACACAGTGGGAGAAGAGTGAGAGGAAGGCCTGGATTCCAGCTCAGCCGTGCTGGGAGCTCAGGTGGATGCTGCACCCGGGCAGTTGTTTCGTATTGCACTAAAACTTTATTAGCTGGAATTTTGCGCCAGAGCATCGGGTGCAGTTTAGATTTCAATTACAAGCTGAGAAGTGACTCTGAAATGGCACCGGGGAATGACTTGGTTATGGCATTTCAGTCACTTCAGATGAGGTCTGGCCACATGGCGGTGCGGTGGGGTTTCTGAACGCCGGTCCTGCCGGCCTCTCGCAGAGCTCAGCATCAGCTCTCTCACGCCTCGGGAGTGACTTGCGGAGGGCTCAAAATCTAGCTGTAAATCAGCCCTACAATCTAAGGCACGTGATGGTGTTTTCAGGTCCTTTTCAGACCACAACCACAATTTTAACACAGCAGGAAATAAATCGAGGTTAATAAAGTGAGACTACATGTTTGTGTGAAGCATTAATACGACACTTGCGCTTCTCGCCCTGTTTTGGATGTTCTCCCTGGTGCTGTATTTTTAAATGCTGACCATTAATCTTTAAAGTGAAACCCATTCTGACAACCTTGCTCGGTAGCTCGTGAGAGCAAACAAATGAGCAGCATCTTAAAATTCCCCAGTAAAAAAACGAAGGAATCGGAAAAACCAGAGCTCTAAATCTCTTTTGCTGTGATGATTTCAGCCAGACAAGGAGGGTGCAGGGGGCAGAGCGATGCCAGTAACCGAGGGGGGGCTCAGTTACATCTTATGGGGAACTGGAGCAGATCAACATTGCGGGGGGAGAAAACGGGAGCCACTTCTGCCTCTGCTCCCTCCCAAAGGCAGGGCAGGGGGTGGAAGAACCTAACTTGATCTTTCAGAAGATTCACTGCTTTTGGTTAGGAAAGGAATGAGTGTAAGAAAGAGTGTAATTTATTGGGGGGCAAAGAGAATACAATGTCCTTTTTTTCCTTAAGGTTAGAATGATGCTTTTATATTTTATAGTCCCAGGTCTTTAACCCTTAAAAAAGCAAGGCAGAGCAGGACCTTGGTGCCCCAGCCCTGAGCACAGACCTGTGCTCTGCTGGGGTGATGCTGGCTTCCACCCAAGCTGCCGAGAACACATTTATGCCTTTGGGGGTCTTTGATCCTCGTTAGCAACGAGCTCCGAGCTACTTTTAAAACGTCTTATTAGCATTCTGTGGGCTGGGGGGGGCGGGGAGGGGTGTTTCTTTGGACTTTATCTTAGCAATAGACCTAACCGCTTTAACGGTGATGGTTTTTGTATTTGTAGAGCATGTGCTGTGAGTATTTCTGCACCGCTTTGCCCGGAGCACAGAACAGCGTCCATTGAGGAGCGTGTTTTTCTTGCGTTCCGGGGCAGGAACCCCAGGGCAGTGGTGAGGCAGGAGGCGTCAGGCTGCAGGAGACAACACCGGGCTCTGCTTGTGCAGTCGGGGTCCTGCTGTGCCTGTGAGCCGTGTTTTCACCTGCTAGCACGAGGAGCTGCCTGATCACTTAAGCACTGAAAGCCTCAAAAAGCATAAAAAAATTAGTTCTGCGCAGAAGATACTTACAGGCTTTAGCTTCATAAATAAACTGCAAATGAGACTAATTAATGGAAAGCACCTCCTACCAACCTGCTACGCTACTTAAATACGTAACGGGTCCTTTTTGCCGTTCCACCCAAGGCAATCCTTTAGTTCTGCTGCAGAGAGACAAGGTTGATTAGTGTAAAGATTTCAGGGAGAGGTGGGTTTGAGTCGTGTAGAGATGTCAGGGCAGCACACGGGGCACCGACAAGGGCAGGGCAGTGCTGGCGAGGGGGACACGGGGTCTGGGAGTGGGTGCAGACCACGTGGGTGACAGCCCACTGCCCCTCTGCCTGGGGGACTTCAGGGCTGTCAGCCCAGCCTGCAGCTCCGTGCAGAAGGCACACTCTCCGTGCTGGATCCCTCGTAAGAGGGAATAACACAGGAAGCACAGATGAAAGGCCAGGCTCTGCCAGTTGCACCCGGGCAGCCGTGGGCACGTCGCATCAAAAGAGCAACTGTTTTAGACCCCGGGCAGAGCATCGCTTGTGTTTTCACAAGGCATCTGGAGAAACAGCAGCTTAGCTCAACCAGGGGGAGCTTTTAGGCACCATTAAATGCCAGATGACCATCAGAAGAGAGCCATTCCAGTCCTGGGGCCTTTCCCACTGACACCACTTCCAGAGAAAAGCTCCTTTAAATCTGAATTTTCCTGCCCGGACAGGCTGTCCATCTGAATGGAAGTGAAAATACAAAAAGCCGGTGAGGTCCCATAAGTTAGAATCTGGGAGGTCACATACAGTTAGAACCTGATACAGGTATGGAATTAGAAGTGGGGATGTGATCGGCTGGAAACAGCAGGGAAACAGCCAGTGCTGGGTCTGGCTGCCGGGAATCCTCCGTCCCGAAGGCAAGGCTGGAGTTTCCTTTTGGCCGTGTCCCCTTTCCTGCTGCCACGCTCTGGTCCCTCTCCCGACGGCAGCGGAGTTACAGCCCCCTTGATTTCAGTGTTTTGTTAGTCGCTGCTGGGTGTGCTCAGGATTTCACCAGCCCCGTTTCCTCGCAGAAGGTAAATAATGCTCTAATTTTTCCTGTGATTGTTTTCTTTGCAGAAAAAGCTGGAGCTGGCTTCGAGCTCTGCGAAACTGGAACCCGCCGTGAAGCAAATGCGGGATGCCATCAGCAGCCTCGCTCGGTTCACACAAGCAGCTGCTGCAAAGGGGGCACTGACCATGGAGCTGGCAGCAAGAGACTTCTCCTACAGCCTGGCAAGGGTCTACACAGGTAGAGGGAAAGACAGAAATGATGGATTTCAGACCAAGAAAGGGCTGGGACTCAGTCCTAGAATGGTTTCACACCTTTGGGGTAAAGGGTGGAGATATAAAGAAAGCTTGGTCCCCATGTTCATAGACTCATAGAATGGTTGGGGTTTGGGTTGGAAGGGACCTTAAAGCCCCCCCAGTGCCACCCCCTGCCCTGGGCAGGGACACCTCCCACCAGACCAGCTTGCTCCAAGCCCCCTCCAACCTGCCCTTGAACCCCTCCAGGGATGGGGCAGCCACAGCTTCTCTGGGCAACCTGGGCCAGGCTCTCACCTCCCTCACACCAAAGAAGTTCTTCCCCACATCTCAGCTCCATCTCCCCTCTTTCAGGGTCAAACCCTTCCCCCTCCTCCTAGGGCTCCCCTCCCTGATCCAGAGTCCCTCTCCAGCTTTCCTGGAGCCCCTTGAGGGACTGGAAGGGGCTCCAAGGTCTCCCCAGAGCCTTCTCTTCTCCAGACTGAACCCCCCCAACTGTCTCAGCCCCCNTGGCCCCAGAGCTGGAGGCAGCACTGGGGGGGGTCTCCCCAGAGTGGAGCAGAGGGGCAGAATCCCCCCCTGGCCCTGCTGGCCACGCTGCTGGGGATGCAGCCCGGGGTGTGAGGGGTTTCTGGGCTCCAGCGCACGTTGAGGGGCGTGTGGAGCTTCTTTCAAACTGAGGCAGCTCAGCCTGGCAAGTGCTGTTGAGAAGTAGCCACCACCCACTTTCCACCAGCCCTTTTCTCCCTTACAGCCAGAGCCCAGAACACTGATATTTCTTGCTCTTCCACAGGAGCTCTTTTAATCGAACATGCAGCTCGGCCCGATGCTTCCCCCGCAGACATCTCCGCTGCTCGAAGGTAAGTGATAACCTCCTCCAGCCCTAAGCGTTTTAGATGATTTCTTGTGGAATGCAGCAGGCTTTGCGCTGCCCCTGCGGGCGATCTGACCCCCTGCCACCATGAGACCCAAACTTTTTGGAGACAAACAGCATTTGGGCTTGGTTGCTGTCAGCACCGTGGCTTTTTCCTGCGGTGGGGATCCTCCGTTCTCCCAGCGCTGAGGGGGATCCCAAGCGGGCAGACCCCCAGTGTCTGTGTAATGGGCTGGGACAAACCAGCTGCGTTCTCTGCTCAGGTGGTGCAACCAGGAGCTGTGCCCTGCGGCCACGGAGCTGGAGAACAGCAGCTACGAGGCGGAGGAGGCCCTCCTGGACAGCATGCTGGTCTACGAGGGCAGCCCTGCCCACGGCAGCAGGCTGTGACCCACCAGAGGTAACTGGGAAGTCCAGCCCTCCCCGGGGAAACAGAAGGCGGGGTGCAATCCACAAAAATCCCCACATCCTCAGGGCATGGTGAATTCCAGGTGTGGTGGGGACGTTCCACCAGGGGCCTGGCCACATCCTTCTGGAGTCACCCCCAGCTGCTCCCACCCGAGATCTGTCTGAGATGCTGAAACGTTCTTACTGTGCTCTAGTGAAGGTTCTATTTAGAAGGTGAATTTAGTGAAATACAGAGAATGACTTGAAGCAGCAGCTCTTCAACACCAACGGGTGTTCTTTTTAAAGAAAAGCAACCAAAACCGAACTGAGAATGATCTGAAGCTGATTAAATACAGAAAAACTACCATTTTTCCCTGTTCACCTTCTTGCTTTCCAGTGCTACACACGCCCTTCCACCCTACCTCTGGCCGGGGCTGGGCTTCTCTTCCAGGGCAGCCTCTAACGCCCCTCTGGCTGAGAGGCCGCATCCCTTCGTACAGACCACCCCAGGGGCAGTGCTGGGCTGGGCTCAGGGCCCCCCAGCTCAGCGACTCACCTCAGCAGCTCGTTGGCCAAAACAACAGCTTTGGAACCCAAATTTTCTGTTTTCTTGGTCTTACCCAGCCAAGGCTTCTGTCGTCATAGAGTCATAGAAAGAATGGTTTGGGTTGGAAGGGACCTTAAAGCCCCCCAGTGCCACCCCCTGCCCTGGGCAGGGACACCTCCCACCACACCAGCTTGCTCCAAGCCCCCTCCAACCTGCCCTTGAACCCCTCCAGGGATGGGGCAGCCACAGCTTCTCTGGGCAACCTGGGCCAGGATCTTCACCACCCTCAAGTTCTTCCCCACATCTCATCTCAATCTCCCCTCTTCCAGTTTAAAACCAACTTAGTCCGGCTCCTTGTACGTTCTGCCTTGTCTCAAACAAGCTTTGTTTTTATTTTATATTAACCTGGAGTAGAGGCTTTCCCCCCACGTGTGCTGTTGGGCACCTGGTCCCCGCTGGCACTGCCAGCCTGGCTCCCCCGTCGGCCGAGGTGGGCGCGGAACAGGCTCTCACCCCACTGCGCTTCCGCCACGGGCTGTGGAAATCTGGTACGTGCAGCTCCGTAAATGGGCAGCGTCAGCATCAACACCGCAGAGCTGTTCCCTAACCGCTGTAGGGAGGAGGTAATTGCAGTTGCATAGGATCATGGAATCATAAAATTGTCTGGGTTGGAAATGACCTTTAAGATCATCCAGTCCAACCATCAACCTCACTCTGACAAAAACCATCACTAACCCATGTCTCTAAGCACTATGGCAACCCGGCTTTGAGTCCCTCCAGGGATGGGGCCTCAACCCCTTCCCTGAGCAGCCCATTCCAAGGCTTAAGAACCCTTTCCGTGTAAAAATTGTTCCAATATGAACAAAAATCCAATCTGAAATCCAATCTGAACCTCCCCTGGTGCAACGTGAGGCCGTTTCCTCTTGTCCCATCGCCTGTTCCTTGGGAGAAGAGACCGACACCCCCCAGCTACACCCTCCTTTCAGGGAGTTGGAGAGAGTGAACTCAACACCGCTCAAATCACATGAAAACTCTGTAAGCTGGTACCAAAATCGAAGAAAGAAAATCATTTTCTTAATGTTTCTTAAGAAAAGAAGAGTTTTCTTATTCTCTGTGACCTCCCGACAGCTGGTTCCTTCCCTGGGCACGTGCCCTGGTGGGTCTGCAATTCACACTGACGTCACTCCTGACTTCAGCTTGAGACTGAACTCCCGTAATCCTCCACCAGAGCAAACACCTCAGCCCTGATCGCGCCGCCCTGTTCGCGCTCAGCCCTCAGGGTATTACCCCAGTGACCAGAAGTTTTTAATGAAGAAGTTGCTAATAACAGAAGAAAAACAATAATAGAGCGAAGAGAGCTAGAACACGGGAATCAGCACCCAAGGGCCCTCCACAGCAGCATTTCTCACACCTGCTTTTTGGTGAATAAATAATATTTGGGTTGGAAAAACCTGCTCCGTCGCTGCAGTCGTTTGGTGTCAAAGGCCTCACGGGCGTCAATCACAGAAAGGTGGTGTGTAAAAATGAGGAGAATGGGAAAACGAGAGAAAAACCCGCAGCTCCAACTGAAACGGTGCCGGCGGCAGAGCCCGTCGCCAGCGATGAACACAGCGCGGAACGAAAACCACCGCATTTACCCGCCGCTGGAATTGTTTGCGGAGCTGCTGCTGAACCACCGGGAGCCTCCCTTCCCACCGAGCGCTCGGCTCCGGAGCCCCGGGCTCTGGCCAGTGGCAGGATCCGGGCTCTCCCAGCACCTCTCCCTAGGAATTTTACACGCTTTTCAACACTCAGAATTACTTTTTCCTGATACGTGAGCTACAGTTTGCCTGAAAATAAGTCCCATGAACTGCCCTGCGGAAGGCACCGATACAGAAAACACGAGGGACTGTAAAAGTGTCACCGTGTAGGAAAATGACAAATTTATTAAGATCTAAATATTCACTCTGAGGCTACAGCAGAATAAATGCTGTTACAAACGAATAAGCACGAGGGTCTAACACTTTGCACTGCTGCCAACAGCTCTCTGCTCTCAAAGGTTCGCCTGTTTGAAAACATTTAAACGGTCCTGAAGTCATCGATCAGGAATCAGGTGCCATTTTAATACAAATTCCACCAAAAAAAAATAAAATAATGTACAATCAACTGCATCACCTGTTGCCACTGCAAGGTAAAAATCATTTCATAACGTAACGACAGGAAATCGGTTTAAAAAACAGAGTTGTTAAATAGTAAGATAGAACTTTAGCAGCATTTTAAAAAATTTGAAAGTCCGAAGAATATGGTGACCTCAAATCCCGAAATGCAGTGATCCAAGCTCTGATGTGGGGAAAACGGGGCGGGAATTGGTTATTCCCCTGCCCAGACCCATCCCGTGGGTACGGCGTGGGACAGGACAGACGGACGCGGCACTTTCTCCTTCTGCCTCCTCGCTCTAATGCTGGTCGACTCCTCCTTTAACCAAAAACCAGGCTGAATTGGTAAAAAAGCCGCTTCCTGCTGCGGGGACTGGGTCTGGGTGGTGTCCCCAGCCCTGCCCTCTCCGTGATGGCACCGAGCCCCCCGGGAACCGCTGCCGTCCCTCGGAGGAAACCCCCTCCCGGAGCAGCAGCAGCTCCAGCAGCGCAGACTGTGCCCTGCGCAGGTGGGGGCCGCGTCCCTCACCCTCCTCCTTCCTCCCAAACCACCCGAAATCGCTGCTTTCGCTTCTTAATCAAGAAGGGTCACTCCATGGAGCCCAGGAGCTGGCTCCCAGTGACGCCCACCATCCAGCTCTGGGTAACACCCGGTCCCCATCCCGCGCCCCAGCAAAGGCCGGACGCTGCCCTCACCCAGCGCCGCCTGAGCGTCTCCCACCACAACACCTTCTCCCGACTGACCCTGGGCAGGGTGTTCTCAGCGCCGAGCGCTCCGGGCTCCATCAGAGGGACAGTCATAGAACGGCTGTAGAGTCCCTGCTCTGCCTGTTCAACGAGCTCTGAAGCTGCTCAGCTTTCCCGCGCGGGGCTCCCCTTGCCCCTTGTGGCTTCACAACAGCTCTGAACCTCTCCTGGCGCGGGCTCCGTCCCACACCGACAGCCCTTCCTGGGCTGCGGAGCGCGGTTCCCGACACCTCCTTACCCTGCGCCACCACAGAGCCTTTGGCTCCCCACCACCACGCCTCACCCGCACCAGTAACGAAGCTGTGACCAACTACCTGCCGCGGAACGGCTGCTCTGCCACCTCCCCCAGCCAGGAGAGGCCGGGCTGAGCCCCCGTCCCCCCCGAGGGACCTCCGCTTCTCAGATCTTCTCAGCCACTCTTTGCGAGGCTCCCAAGAAGCCGCACCAACCACCCGCGTGTGGGGAGATGGTTTCACAGAGGAGCAGCGCCGTCCTCCCCGCACGGGAGCCCCAACAGGGGGGAAGAGGGCAGGAGGCTCGTTAGGAAGAACTCATCAGCGGGAAATGAGCTGCTGCCCGCGGCCAGCTGCGTGCTCCCCCCAGAGCTGCCCCTGACGCAAAGCTCTTCTGCAAAATAATGGTTTCATGCTTTGTGGGAGTTAAAAACTTCTCCCCCCGAGGACACAGAGGAGCCTGGTGGGTTCCACCGAGTGAGGAACACCCAAAGCCTGCAGGGCCGGGAGCACCAACCAGCACGTCCCACCCCCCGAGCGATGGGTCAGTGAGACAGCTCTTTGGAGCAACTCGGGGATGAAGGGAGCTCCCCAAAACCCAATTCTGGTGCATCCCCGAAAACCTGCTGTTCCTTTGCACCTTCTTAATAGTGCAAACCATTAGAGACATTTTTCTTTTTCACTCTTGAAGCTGTGAATACCCCCCCCGCCC
>VXAK01007160.1:14906-42469 GCA_013399435.1 Arenaria interpres | reverse complement strand
CCCCCGCCCCCCCCAGCTGCCCTCACGGCTCTGCCCAGAGCCTGCAGTTTCACTTGATTCAATAAATGCCACGAGATGATAAAGCGATTGTGCACAAGGCCTTGTGATCAGAACGGGCCTGTCCCAGAGTAACTCCCAGTTGCTCAAGGAGCTCTTCGGTCCCCCCTTCCCCCCAAATTCAGGGCAAATCCTCTGGGTTTCAAATACATAAGAAGCGGAGCAGCAGGGGGGGCGCGTGCGAGGGAAGCGGCTGAAACCAGCAAACGGCCCAAGGAAATGAGAACAATCGGCCCCTGGTGCGGGAGGAGACTTTTGGCAGACACAGAGCAGTTGGGTTTCCCACCTTCTGGGGGCGGGATGAAAAGAGATTAAAACCTGCGGGAGTTGGGTTTGTTCCTGAAGAGCCCCGGCCCCATCCCCGGCACCGAGGGGAAGGGGGAAGATGCGCAGGTGGGAACCGGGCTCTCGCCGCTGCCTGCAGGGACGGGACACGGAGCCCCCTTCCCCAAACGTCACCAAAAGCCGCTCCTACACTTGAGCCAAGGTCGCGGGATCAAGGCTGTGAGGCACCACGGGCGGTTAAAGGGCAAAAGAACAAGGGGGTTGCGGGGAGGGGGGGGCTCTGGCAGAGCTCCCCAGCCCCGGGAACACGGTGCCACACGTGTCTTTGTCCCCTCCCCGGGAAACCTCGCGCCAGGAAAACCAAGCTTCCTAATTCTAATTCTGAATTGAGGAGGAAGGGTTTGTCGTTCCTCACAAAGACACGCAGCGGAGAAGCAAAGCAAAGCAAAGCAAGAGGAGGCCCCGCTGCGGCCTCCCCCGCCAAAGGCCTTGGCGTTTCTGCTGAACCTCAAACCCACCCCCTGCGGAGGACAGGGAAGAAAAATAAAAAAAATCAGAAAGTGTGTTAGCAAATGCTCCCATGCAAAAGTCTAAACTTTATTCACTTTTATTTATATATTTAACAATTCTAAAGTATTTACTTCTCGCTTTGACAAAAAATGAAAAATATAGGAGCACTTTACTCTCTTTAGGAGAGGAGGGTTATATGTACAGCTACGGAGAGATACTGCTTCCTCCTTTACATACAAAGAAAAATAATATTAATAAAAAAAGTGCTTCATCGATCAAAAAAAGACTAAGAGCTGCAAGCGTTTATTCACACTGTACATCACAGACCCCGAAAACCCGTATCAGAACCTCTTGGCACCTGTCACCAGGAACTGCAGAATCTTAGACCCCTTTTTGACTCTGGTCGCACCGCAAGCCCTTCACACAGTGTTAGTGGCCACAGCTCCCCCCCCCCCAGCCCCACGGGGAGCCCCGGCCATCGGCCGCGCTGCTTTGGGAACAAACATTTGGGATTGACTCCACCGCGGAACCCGTCGGTGGCTTCGCTCCTCCCTCCCGAAGGGCTGAGGAGCCTTTCCCAGCCCGTGCCCGGGCAGGTGCCGCGACGCCCCGTTACCGCAGCCCGTCCCGGGAGGACGCACCGGCCGCTCCGCGAAACCTCCCCCGCACATTCCGGTTTCTCTTGGGAATCTTCAGCTCGTGCCGCCGCAGCCCCAACGCTCCTTTGGCAAAGGGTGTGGGACGTTCACAGCCAACAACAAAACACCCTGATGCTTCTTTCCCCCCTCAGACCTCACAAACGCTCCCAGATGGCTTTCTCTGCGCGATACTTGCGTTGGATCACGCCATCGCGACGTTCCAGGGAAGGGAATCCCCTCCTTTCCCAAGGTTTCTTAGACTGTTGAGCTTTTGTGTTTAAAACTCTCCGATACTCCAGCAGGATTGGTTTGTTCTTGAGAACATCACCAGAGAAGCGGGAACTTTGTCGGGGCGATACCCTGGGAAGCAGGATCCGCGTCCCCTCCTGGCCCGGCCGCGCCGAGCGGGCTCTAGGGAAAGGGGACGAGAACCTGCCACTCGTTAAAAAACAGATATTCGAGAGATTCACACTTTAATGAGGTGACCTTAAAAGCGACTCGGATCGGGACAGGAGGGAGAGAAGGGGAATCCATGATGTATTGTAGGGCTTTCTAAATCCCTCAGGCAGGGTGCTCCTCTCTGGGCACAGGCTGGGGAAGGAGGGGAGATGCCAGCAGCGGTGCCCTGCCGAGGGGCCGAGCCCGGGAAACCCCCGGGGATCAGAGCGGCTGGTGGGGACACTCTCATTAAAGCACGAGTCTCGGCAGCAGCAGGAGGGGCTGCGTGTGCCTGCCCTGACACACACCCTGCTCCAAACGCGGCCCCGCATCCAGCAGACCCTCCCTCCGCCGGGGCAAGGACACGAGCGGAAAGTCGCCTACTTTCCTGCTGGGATTTAAGATTTAAATAATGAATTGTGTTTACCGGACTCCGGAGAGAGGCGCCCGGGTTACACCCCCTCGCCCGGGCAGACCCTTCAACCCTCTTCTCGCAAACAAGTGCCCGTTTCCTGTTCCCGGCCTCATCCACCGGGAGCCACGGCGGCGGCGGGGCCGATGGTGACAGGACACCTGGATTGTGTGTGCAAGGACAGAGCCCCCCAGCGTGGAAACCCCCACCTGATCCCCCTTCCCGCAGCGAGGACAACTAAAGCCCGCTCTGAGAACAGAGAGGGAGGGTGCTCTCCTGGGAAAGAGATTCCTGTTTCTTCTATAGCAGCAACAGGTTCCCAAACAGCAGTTTCTCGTTGGGAAGTGAGAGGAGTGATTGAAAGCACTAGCGCTGACGCTACAGGCGATCCCGCTCCGCGCCCCGGCCGGGCTGACGCCCCTCATCTCCTTTCCTCCCCAGAATCGTCCGTCTGACGCAGCTCAGCAGCGGGAGAGTGAAACACGGAGGGAAACCTGGTTCTGGTGCCAGCTCCCTTCCCGCTTCCACAATCTTCCAGCAAACAAACGAACATATATATATTAATATATATATACACACACACGCACGCGCGGAGACACATACACACAGATAGGACCGGAAGGGAAGGGGGAAGAGCTGGAAAAGGAGGATCCCACAATCCAGCGGTACGTCCCGGAGCTCTGTCCCGCCGAGCGGCGTTCCAGGCCCCAACCTCCAAAGTGCAGGGCTCCCGCGTCCTCCCGGCCTCGGCCCACCCAGAATCCGCCTCCTCTGATGGGGAAGAGTCGGCACCGGCTGCTCCCCGGCCGCTGGCAGGCTGGGACTTCAATTCGACGTGGCAGTGATGGGTTTGTCCAGTTCGAGATCGAGGCTGGAGCCGCTGGGGTGCAAGCTGCGGTAGCAGGATTTGCAGACTCTGCTGGGTTCGAAGAGCTGCTGACTGGGAACGGGCACCTTCTGGTTACAGCAACTGGAGCAGAACACGTTTCCACAATTCCTTGCGTGGGGAAGAGAGGAGAAAGGGAAAAGGGAAAGATTAGAAGCGGTTGGACAAAGTCGCTCGAGTTCTAACGCTACTCGGCGCGCGGTGATGGGGTGAGCCCCGGGGACTGCAGTCGTTGCGCCCTGAGCACCAGGACGGGGGCACAGACCCCGGCGCCAGCGCCCCGTGTCACCAGCTGCGGCGGCCGGAGCGGAGCTCTGGGTGAGGGACAGCAGGGAGGAGCACAGAGCGAAGCACGGCACACGGGTACAGCTCCTCACACCTCCCTGCAGCACAACGCCCCCGTCTCACACGGGAGGGGACTCCCCCGCCCTCACACAGGGCTCTTTCCATCTCCCGCCGAGGAGCCCGGGCTCCTCGCCGTCACCGCCACCCTGGGGACACCCGAGGGGCTGAGGGAGAGCAGAGAAGGGGCCCTGCTCCGTAGCGATGCACAGAGACATCTCCTCCTCTTCCTCCCAAGTGCGCTGCTGGGGAGGGTAAGCACAGGACAGATGAGGGGAAAAAATATTAAACCCAGTTTCTGCCGATGAAATCCTCCCGCTGCTCCAGCACCGCGGGCTCCTTTGCGGCATCCCCGGCAATCCCGGGCTTCTGCCTAAAATCAGGGAGTCCCCAGGGATCATGCAAAGCCAGGAGAGGGGCAGCCGGGTAAATTCATGCTGAGGAACGCGGTGAGGCTGCGGCGGGGTGAGCGTCTCACACGCATTCCGGGCAGAGGGCAGCTGGTGGAGGACACGCTGGCGCATGCACCTCACGAGAATAANACCACAGGGCCCCGGCCTCCGAAACCCCCTGTTCCTTAAGGAGCTCAGAACAGCACCCAGGGACCTGCATCTGCAGCGCTCCCTCCCTGCCTCATCCCTTCTCCTTAACTCCTTGGCATCGGGATCCTGTGCCATTATTGCTCTGGGCTAGAAAAGATTCGCCGCTGCCACGGGGCCGACAGAGGATTCTGCCTCCGCTCAGCAGCTTCCATTCCTCCCTCCTCGCCAAGAGACAAGACGTCGGGCGCTGATGGGGAAAGATGTCAGCGGAGAAATCCCATTTCTCGCTTCAACGGGTTCATGTTCCCAGCTCCGCACGGCGGCTCCGGGTCCCAAAGGGGTAACCCTGGCACCAGGAGCCCCGCCACCGCTCGCCTTCCCGCGGCGCTTCTCGACTCTGCTTAAGGGCTCTGTTAGAAATCAGCATCAGGAAAAGCCGCAGGAGCGTTTCTGCAGCAACACCCGGCAGAAAAGCGGCTCCGAGAGCCCACATCGCTGCTGCTCCGAGAGCCCTCACCCAGCAGGAGCTCTCTGCCGACGGGCGAGGTCAGAAAAGCAGCCGAGGGATTAAAACAAGAATCTGTTTGTCGTAGCTCATCAGCTTCCTGACACATGCTGGGGGCTGTTGTTGTTTTATCCTTCTGTGATGGATAACTGTGTTCAGAAAAGCTCCCAACAACCTTCTATCCTGGTGGTCCCTCTGCTTCGCTTGGGAGATCAGAGAGAGACGTTAAAAAATGTGCTGGAAAAGCCGTCTCCCTCCTTTGAGGAAGGGTGACCGTTAAAATCACGCTGCTGGTACCTCAACTCAGGGGTATTTGTTTCTCCACGTCTGGGTGACACTAACCCTCCGCCAGCTCGGCGTTACCTCTCGCTGCCCCAGGATCTTCAGCCCTTGTGAAATGTGTGGCAGTTTCCATGCCCCGGCTGCAGAGCGCTACCAGAACTGTTTGATACCGGGTGGATCTCTCCCCAAAAACAAGGCAAAAAGGGAAAATAAAAAACGCACTCGAAGGAGGGGCTCTTCTCAGTTAGAAGTGGAGCATTCTCTGTTACCCACACACACGACGTCGCTGCGGTGAGTATTAGTGTCACCCACACCCCGGTTTAAGCTCCCAAAAGCCAATCCTAAAGGCCTTCCTGCGGAGAGAGGCCGGTTTGTGGGGATGAAACCCCCAGGAGCTGGTGCTGCCCCCCCGACACCGCGTCGTGGTGACTTCCAGGCAAGTGAGAAACAGGGAGGGGGCAGAGCCCAGGTTAGTTAGAAAAGACAGACGGACAACAGAGAGCGGCTGCTGTAAATGCTCACCAGATCTGACCAACGCGTTCAACGTCCCTGCAAGGAGGGGAGAGAGAGCTCAGAGGGGACGGGGAAAAGAACCAAGTGGTGGCAATGAAGGAACTGCCTGGTTGTATCCCCCTCAAAGCCTCACAGTGCATGGATTTCAACTTATTTTCCCCGTCGGGCAGGCCGGGGAGCGGACTGCCACTGACCACTGGGGTTTGGAAATGGGAATAGGTGGTTTTCTTGCTGGTCACCATTCCTTACTGGTCTCTACCACAAACCAGCAGAGCGCAGGCGGGCAGCCCGGGCAGCCCAGGCCAGGCAGGTGAAAGCTGAAGGAATAAAGACACTAGAGGGAAATTTGCAACCAAACGGGAAACCCCAAGTCAGTTTTGGTGTTGGGGTGTCCCGGGGGCATCCGTGTGCCAGGGGGTCCCCAGAGGCCAGCCCGGGGACAGGGAAATGGAGGTGCCAAATGCCATCTGGGTGCCCTCCGCAGCAGGTACCACGGGGAGAAGGAAAACCCCATTTTAACTCTTACCCATCCCTTTAGACGCGCACAGCCATGTGCTTAGTAATTTCACTCTTCCTCTGAAGCCTTAAGACAAATTTGCACAGATACAGTGGACATGGAAAAAAAATAAATCAAAGCCTTTCAACTCCTGTTCCTTCTGCCCTGGGTTTGGTTTATCTTTAAAAGATGACTAAAGGGAGTAAAACACAAAATGGGACACAAGCCAAGGAAGATGTTTATGGTTCTCTACGACTTCAAAAAGCGATGAAGCATCCCAATGTGGTAACTGCCATTTGGTGAAATGACACTTCCTGTAATGGCTCTTTCTCACGTCCAGAAACGAGGAACAGGGATTTATTCGAAATGGACCTCAGAAATCTGAGCTTCTCTGACTCTACCCAGAGCATGAGCTCATCAAAAGGCCTCCGCCACCTGCTCCTCATTAAGCCCCTGCTGCCTGCATGAGCTGTTGCAGCCTCTGCTGGCAACACGTTTGGCAAAGAATAATCCAGAAAATTTCTCTTTGACGTAGGTGTCCTCTGCAGGTTCTCTTACACTGGCAGTGGAAAAGGGAAGAGCGGTTAGAGAAGGGAAGGAGCGACTTTACAACCAGCAATGGGAGGAGGACAGGATTCGTAGAGTTGCAGTATTGAATTACTGAATGCAGAGGTGACAAACCAGTGTTTTTTATTATTTACAGCCCCTTAAAGCTAAACTGCTGCCTCCAAATCCAGCTTGAGGACAAAAGAAGGGGGGACGCGTTTAGGCTGGGGTGGAGCAGAGACCAAATTGGGCTTTTTAGATATAGACTCTGCATGAACTGGAACTCCATGGGAGAAACAGCTCCGTCCTGCCAAAGCCCTGGGCTCCTTCGGGAGCGTGGACAGTCCTGCCCTAAAACTCTGCCGCCTGTTCCTGAGCAAGGAACTACGTGTCAAAGAAAGCCCTTTCCTGGTGGAACAGGAGAAGGGACACCTCTGTGCCCCCCTCCCCGCCGTCCTCTGCCAAAGCCCCACTCACCTGCAGTGGTGCTTCCGACTGGCCAGCCAGAACGTACTGTCACAGCCGTAGCAGTGCGCCGCGAGGTGGTCCGGGAGCCACCGCGTCACCTGGGGGACAGAAGAGACATTTATCAAGGAGAGGACCATTCATCAGAAACAAACCCATCTCATTTGAGCTCACAAATTCAGCGTTTGTTCTGTTCTAAAAGCACGAACTCAGCGCTTGCATCCGAGACAGACAGCAGAAACCTTCCCTTTGAGAACAGAATTCCCCTCAGACAGAAATTAAGTCAAAAACGTCAAATTCCTTAGTTTTTTCCTGTGCTTTAAAAGTATCCAGGCCAAGAATATTCACCAAGCAGGTGTGCACCTACAGCTCCTTTAGCTACCATCCCTTCCCCAGCTTCTCAAAGACAGCAGAGGGCTCATAGGCACAGGTACTGGTATTTAAAGTACAAGAGACAAGCGAAACACAAGGAATAGAGTTTCCCAAGAAGTGGCAGGTGACCAAAGGCCGTAGGATAATTTGGATGAGGAATACCCCATCCTACTGGCAAAGAATGAGCGATTTATGGGGCGTTAGTCTGTACCTCTGTGTCCTGTTTATCCACCTGCTCCCAGCTGGCTTCAGAGAAAATCTCTGTGCTGCAGCGAGACAAGCAGTTCTGATCCAGATTGCTTTCCGAGTCGGGGATAGAAGTCTGTTGGCAAACAAACACAGCTGAACAGAACCCTCCCGGATCCCTACTGCCGTACAAATCAAAACCCGGACACTCTGGGGGCACCTCCAGCTGAGGGCAAATGTCACAACCTACAAATGTCCCCTTCCTACAGGGCACGGGCGACAGCAAAGGCAGCAGCGCCTTTTCCAATGGGACTAGAAACGCCACGCGCTGAAGGGGGTTGTGCAGGGGAGAATTGCAAAAACAAAAAAAATACCACCCAAACCATGGAAAAAACCCCCAACCGGTCAGGTTTTGACCCTCCAGACGATGGATTTTAAAATGGATTTGTAAAATGGATTTTAGATGTGTTTTCTCATGCGTCAAGCACAGAGTTCTGGCAGCACTGTGGGTGATTAACCAAAAAAGCTCCAGTTTCATGGTGGCATTTCCTTTCCGAGGCTGTTTCACTTTCAAAATTAATACCAGTCATACATACAGCTTTTTGTCAGCAAAAATTCTGGAAAACACAAACCAAATCACACCTGGGAAACTCAGAATTTGAGCTGTATCTATTCCATATATATATATTTTTTTGGGAGAATAACGCTTCTTTAACATAGTCTAGCCAGGTAAAGTTGTATTTTAACTGACTTAAAACTCAGCCAGCCCTTAAAATACATTAAAACTAGCAAGAAATCTTGAGTTAATGCCTTTCTGTGCCTGAGGAATGGGTGCCTCTGGAGCTCCAGAAGAAAACTTCTCCCTCCCAGTTTGAGGCACAACCAGAAGGCAGAGATCAGACTCTTAAAAATGGTGAATTTTCTCGAGGGCTCTGACACCCAGCCCTGCGCTGCGGTTTGTGAAGGCCCTTAAAAAAATGGGAGAATAATAAAATTAAGCCAAATCACCAACTTTGTCCAAGGAATCCAAGCTTTCGCCAGTGACAGAATCCCCACCGATTGGAAAGGGATGCCCGAAGCAGCACCCAGTGCTGTTATCTCCGATGTTAACAGCCAAGAAGGCTCTGAGAATTTCTCACAACAAACGTACCTGGGACTATCCAGCACCTCTGCCACTTCTAAACAACAGCACATTACACAGACAAAAGTTGGAAACCTCTTACAATTTATTTTTCTTTTCAGATACAAGCCCTGTCTCAGGGATCTTATGTCTCCTCGCCTTCCCCTTCATGCCCTCTCACTGTCCCCTGCCTGTTCCCCAGGGACCTCTCCCCTCTTCATTTATTTTATTTAATAATCCCGAGCCTTTGAAAGCCCAATTTTTGCAGCCACCCGCAGAGCTGCTCCGTGCACACAGGGCTCTGCAGAACAGGAGTCCTGCTCGTTCTCTGAACCAGGTGGAATCCAAACAGCGTAAGGCACCGACTGTATTTCTTTTAACTTTTTATTAATGTTTATTAGTCAAAAGAGGAGGAGAAATTTGGTAAAAAGCAGGCAGGGGAGAAGCAACTTAAAAAACCCCCCAAGACATACAAGCAAACTCCCTAGATATTGAGATCTTGAATTTGGGATTATACTTATTTCATTTTGGATTTTAAAATGTCTTTTGCACCCACAACTAGGTAGATCGTTTCATTGCTGCAGCAATTCCCGTACCGCATTCCAATCACGCCCCAAACTGAAGTCTCTACTTGGACGACTTTAAAAAAAGCACAGTCACTTGAAAAGCCGCCTTAAAATTTTTAATTTGTTGAGAAAAAGCCTCATTGACATAAGGCTGTCACAAAAGCTCTTAATTTATTCCCGCTAACGAGCCGGGAGCAGCCCTGCCTTCGGGAAAGCGGGTGGATTGATGCATCGCTCTTACCCCAAGTGTGCAAAGCACCGAGAGATGGGTCCTGTGCTCCCCTCCCAATAAATGGCACAACCACAGCCTTAGAAACTAAGATCTTTAACCGTATATGAAAACAAGAGTAAAACAATGTTGTGTTTTTTTTTAATAAGGCCAACGAAGGGGTTGAAGTATGTCCAGGTATGTGTGAGTAACGCTCTGAAACACCCACCTTGAAATAAACCTTTGCTACGTTTATGCTCAAAGTGAAATACAGTGAAAATCTGAGTCCCCGTTACTTGCCGTTTGCCACGTGCTCGGTCATTTGCCCTTTTCAGAACGACCTGGAGAGTTTTGCAAGAGCCTGCACGGCCAAAACAATCACTACCTGAGCTGGGAGTATGGTGAGATCCAGCAGGTGATCGCTAGCCCGCTCTCTCCAGAGGTGGCCCGGTTACCGTGTCACTTACCACTTCGTCTCCGTAGTCGCCATTGAGCCGCAGGGAGCTGTTGAGGAACTGGCTCTCCAACCGGCTCTTCAGCTCCTGCACTTGCTTCTTCAAGGTCTCCACTTCTTGCTGGTGGCCGGTTTCTATCTGGCGCAGGCGCTGCTGGATAACATCGGTGTAGACGGGCATCCCGTCATCGTCCAGGTGGCTTCTGGCGGGTTGCTCTGGGCTACCGGCCGCCTGCTGCTTACCAAGGTGACCGAACATCCATTTCTGGTGCAGGTTCCTCAAGTGAAACTGCGCAGAGCTACAGCTGGCGGCGGAGACCTGCCGGCTCAGAGAGGCTTTGATCCGGCCATCCTCTCCGTTCACGCAGTGTCCGTTCGTCGTGTGGTATTTCTGGGGGATGCTAAACCCCGCAGGCTTCTCCGTCAGCTTGTTCTCGGGCTCCGGCTCCCCGTTACACACGATCTCATCCTTACATTCAGCTAAAGGCAAGGCACAAGGGGAAGGCATCGGGCTGTGTGTGTTGCTGCTACCAGAAGTCCTATGTACTTTTGTTCCCAGTTTTTGAAGTTCTAGCGTGCTCTCCCCCTCCGGCCTATGGTCAACAGTTCGAGAAAGCCCGTCAGCGCTGTTGTCCATCGGGTGAGGTCTGTGGCAAGGACTCTTAGGAAGGAGCTCTTGCTTTGCTTCATTCTCTGTTAAGGTTTCGGTAGAACTTTCAACGTTGGATGTTCTTGCCTCGTACGGGGCTGTAAGAGGGAAGGGAAGGCCGGCAGGTGCCGCATGGGACAGGCTCTCTGCTTCGCCTTCAGGTTTGCCAACACCTTCCTCCTCCGTCTGCTTCCGAGCGTCTCTGTTCACACAGCCCTCCAAGGGAGCCGCCTGCAGTCCTTTCCCCTGAGGTAGCTTCTGGAGAGCATTGCTGAGATCAGCGTGCTCGTCCTGCTGGCCTTTGAGCTCAGAAACACCTTGTGAAACTGGATGTGGGTTGGACGCTGGATTGTTTGTTGCGATACCTTCATCCGCCTCAGCCTTCTCACAGAGGTGCAGATTTTCAGTTCTCTTCTCCTTATCCGGGGCAACCTCATCCCCTTTACCTGCTGCCTCCAGGTTACCCCTCAGGTGCTCCTCCAGACCAACGTCATCCTTAGTGGCCTCTTGCAGAATGTTCTCCATCTGTCCCTCTGCCACACCGGCAGCCACGGAGAGCTCTGCCCCCAGTGGAGCCCTGCCCGGTTTGCCCAGGCCGTCCCCGTCGAAGGGCTCCTCCCCGGGGTTGCCCAGGCTGCTCAGCTCCAGCGACCGCCGGTGCTCCTGCCACTTCTCGTTGAGGCTGGGGTCGCTGCTGCGGCGATTGGCGGTAGGCACGCTGCTATCGCAGGCTGTCGTCAGATTGTCAAAGGATCTTGTCTTTGGTAACCTAGAAATAAGCAGAATCCACAGTCAGGGGAGTATTTTTTTTCCTAAATGCTTAGCTACGACGGCTTAAAAACTCCCCCCTCTGTCCCCCTCCAATTAGGACAATAACAATCTGCTCACTAACGGACTTGTGTGAAGTATGATCTAGGAGCACATTTGGCCCATCTGTAGCGTAGAGCTGCTTTGGTGGCCCTCAGGAAAATACATTCAATCAGACTTCAAACACTCCCAGAATAACCCCTTCACCACAAGCACAAGCGCTTACAGTCTGCTCACGCCTCCTCACCGACACGTGCTCAGAACCGTTGGACAAAAAAGCGAAGAAACAGTTATGCAACACAGAAAAGGAACTCAAATTCAAGATAAGCAAATGAAAGCTTATATCCCACAAGGATATAAGGAATCCTACACGGCCGTGTAATACCCGCAGCTTAATTCTATTTGCTAATCTCGTCTCTGTTTCGCTGTCACCTCTGAAACTCAACAGCTTCCAAAAGGGAAAGAACAACAGGCTGCTTTCGGGCAGGTCAAACAGTCCCATAAATAACCTGGTGCAAAACCCCTCCCTCCCCACCGCCAGTATTCTCCCTGTTATATCCCACAATATTCCCTGTTGATCTTACTTTACAGGACGGGATTTCTGGGCTGGAGGCTCACCTGCCCAGAGGCTGGTCTTCAGGGCTGGAGCCTGGCACGGGGTACGGGGCACAGGTGTCGTCTGCGGGAGTGGAGGGGGAAGAGCAGGGCAGGTACACGGCACTCCAGAGCATTAAATTCCGCACGTGGCACACGGGGTACAGCACCTGGGACGGGGGACACAAGCCGGGGTCAGAAACAGAATGCAAAAAGCTGTTCCAATCTGCAATCCTGGTAGTTTATTATTCAGGGCTGCAGCTGGGAGGCTTTGCTAGATCTCCAAAGGCTAGCGAGCGGCTCCGGCATTTTTAATCAGCTACACTGGGATATATAATTATCTCTGCTTTCAGAGACAGAGGCTGAGGCATAACAATGCTGGCTTTCAGCTTCCCCTCAATGAATCACTGCAATGTGCTCTCTGCGAATCGACACCTCCAGAAGGCTTCCCAGCCGATCAGACTGCTGAGGAATTCAGAGGCTCATTGTCAGCGCCGAGACTTCCTTGTCCTCTGTGTTACACCGCGCCATACGAGAGCTGAACTAATCACCTCCTTCCGCAGGCTCCAATTCATCACAGCCAACCCCGTCTTTCAGGGAAGCACTCAGATGTTAAAAATTAAGTACCCGCAGAAACACTTTGCTGAAGAAGCAGCTTGCTCTTAAAAGGGATTCCTTGGCTCTGGAATGGGCTTTCTGCTTCAGCTTAACACCACCTCGGGTCACTCTATCAATTCCACTGCTTTCCCAGGCAACTGGGAAACAAGCTGGTGATGGTGGAGAAACAGTCAGGTTGTGCTGGGACCGAGCAGAGGGAAGGCTGGGGGGTGGCTCGGTTTGGTGGGTGCTGCTCTTAAAACAACTCGGGTTTTATAACAGACGTGGCTGCATCCCAGAAGCACCCTCTAAACACTGAAGTAAAGCCACAAATACAAGACAGGACATTACGAAAACTCCCCCATACAGATAAATTATCCTAATTAGCTCCGTACGCTACAGTGCAGTGTTTACAGAGAGCAGAGGCCAGGTCAGGGACTGCATCTCCACCGCAGGACACGGCAGGTGAGGGCAGCCCGGGGCCAGAAGGGCTCCCTGCCCACACCGCCCGCCTCAGGAGCACTCTGAGGACCAGGCAACCTGCTGGTGTTTTCAGGGAAAACTTAGATCCTCTAAACTCCGCAAGAGCCATATTTATCTGCAATGCCTCATGCTGTCAGCTATCACATCCACTCCTATGATGGCATCAGGCTGGAAAGCCTTGAAGGGCCGTGGTGGAGGTCGCCAGTGGCAATGACAATGATACAGGGGCTCAGGCCGCGTGGCCAGGGGACACAGACAGCCCCAGAGCGCAGACGGGAATATAAAAGTCATCTTTTTCTAACAAATGTAGGCATCAACTCTTTCCTACTAAGCCAGGTTTTCATTTTACTCTAAGGAACAATTAAAAGCCACATCTATCACATGCAAAAACATTGCATCGTCCTTACAGTTAGGTTTATGGAATCTGATACTTTTATAAACAAAAAGGGTTTAAATATTTATGGAAGTCTCGGCTGTCCTAATCGGGATGCCATTTGATGACTGACTGTTCACATGCCCACCAGGCTGCATCCCTAATGCCTTGTGTTACCATTTATCAGATACACAAAAGGCAACTAAATCCCTTCCCAGAAGCTGCAGCGACCTATTGCTGTGGAAGAGCCAAACTGAAAACGTGAAAAAATTAAGAGAAACAAAGATACACTAAATCTGAGTTCCTTTTTCTGCTCAGATTTAATATTAGTATAGACACAGTGTCTCGGTTTGCCTGTGGTTCTATGTCACTCCTCTGACATAGCTCCGTTCTCTAGAAAGGTCTAGAAGTGTCACACGCTGAAATGTTTTCTGTTGCAGAAGATAAAACAAAGTATTTAGTTGCAGAAAACGCATTTCTGGCAGAGAGAAATTTCTGAGGTTGCATTTGATGTTCCTCACATATCAGCAAACTTCACACAAGGCTTGAAACGTCAGACTGGACCCAGCGTTCGAGGGCGAACACCGACGGGGAGAGCTGGGCACAGCGCCCTGGAAATGCCTCTTTCTACTGTATTCACAGTGAGGGTGAAGCTACCACCATGTCCCACCGCTGCAAGCCTGGCTGTTTTCTTAATGTCCACTCTTTGGGGAGCATTATAGCCGGGGGCAGGGAAGGGGGATACGTACGGATTCAGACTGGGAGGAGTAGAGCAGGTTTTTGAAGGCTTTGTTTGCTGCCCGCAGCAGAGACCAGACAGAACAGGTCCGTTCCTGAGTGTGTTTTTCTCCTCTCTCTTTCGCGTTGTTGCACAGGAATGTACCAAAGAGGCAGGAGTAGGTGTGCTGCACCAGTTTCACCTGCACAGACCAGTAACACACCGTCACATGGCAGAAGGGATCAGCTTAACATCAGAACCAACATTCCAGTTTATGCAGCAAATCTTTCCCTTCACGGGACATTACACCCCCTTCCTAAACACTGATGTGCATTTCTTGCCTACCTCCTTATAAACTCATCGCAAAAGAACCCAAGCATGGGGGAACCTTTTAAAATCGTAACGAAAAAAATATAAAATATACAGACAAAATATTTGTTCAGAATCAAGTATTGCTGATTCAAAGTCACAGCCCTGTAAGGACAGGCAAAGGAGACAATCATGATATCTGTTACAAAACGTTAAGGCAGCACAGAAAGGCAAAGAACAGTGGGGAAAAGCGTTAATTTGTGTAGGTTGGTGTAAATACACACAGCACACGCACCCTCATCACTATTCACTCCATGCTGTGGACCCCATCTGACAGATTAGCTTAATGCAAACTTTACTTTAAGCATATAAGTGACTTCTATAGGATTATTCAGATGTTAAATGAAGACAAGTACTTCAATAATCTAATAAATTAAGGGGTTTACTCTAAAAAGGCCAGAATCTAAGGGCACGCTGCCACACGGCTCCTGCAGATCAGCACTAAAACCAGTTACAACCTCCTGTATCTCACTTCCCACTCGAGGACTGGACAGACACTGGGCTGGGTGGCTGAGCTGGCCAGGGGTAACTCAAGTCAGCCACTAATCACAGGAACATGCTTTAAATCTCCCCGTGGATGAGACAATTCATAAAAACTTTTATTCTTCAGACTATCAGTCCTGCAGTCAGGGACTGTCTCTTTCCCAGAGACCGGCTTTCCGGCCTCCAGAACTGATTTGGACCAGATTTCTGATAGGACAGCTGTCCACGTCAAAACAAAAGAAACACAGCTCGTATATCCTGCATATTTTCAGCAAAGAAAGAGAAAAAAATGAATGGAAAGGCAAGGGGGAGGTTGGGTTTAGAGGAGGAACCTTCAAGTCAAGACAATATCAAAATAGGGGGGAGTTTATACAGCCAATAACTATGATTTTTTTTCGTGCTGTGTATTATACAGGAGTTATTTCAGCACCTCTTAGGTGAGACTATTAAGTTAGTATCATTCATTTATTTCTTTAAAAATCTAAAAGAAGACCGCAAGGGTCCTGCTTCTGTTTTAAGAGCAAACATGAATTATACAAGTACTTTTGTCTACTGCCTCTGGGCAGTTTTCCAGTTTCCTTTATCAGGTGGCAGCAATACGTATCTATTCCGAAAATCAGAACCCCCTGGGGACACCCTAGTATGTTAGTACCGGGCACTGGTTTAGCAGCAGTCTATAAAACAGCAATCTCTCAAGCCACAACTCACAAGGAATGCTTCGTTAAACTCGAAAGAGCAAGGGAACTGCCTCTGGAGCTGATGGACGCAGTCCAGCCACTGTAAAAACACTGGGCAGCGCTCATTTAGGTCATCCGAATTCTCACCATGGCCACAGCGATCAGCAAACTTGTGGCCAAAATCCAGCCACTCCGTCTCCACTAGCACCTGGAAACCCTGCAGAAATGAAAGCACAGATGAAAAACTCCTGTTTTCCTTCGGTTCGGTTTTCTAAGACAGTGTGAGACTCCTGGGAATCACCTTATTACCGTGTCCTCACTCCCGCCCGTTTCCCGGCAGCACTGGCCTCGTTCCTTAATTCTACAGCTTTACCTAATGCCTGTGTTGGGAAACGCTGCACTGGGAAATTAGGACAGATATCAATTCCCAAACCTACATGAACGGGAAAGGGAATAGGTTTCTTGGGGACTGGCAGGGGAGATGGGGATATGAGACCTGTCTTGGCCAGGCAGGGGCAAGCAGGAACTTCATCTCGATCAAAATCCTCCAACATTTGGACAGGAGAGGGAGTTTTAAAGCTCTCCCCTGACAATGACAGGCAGAGTGGTTTGTCATAAAATACAAAAATCCACCCTCAATGGGCCATCCATGCTCAGAGAGCACTGGCCTGTGCGTGTACGCACCCACGCGGCCCTGAGGCTGATTAAAGGCTGAATTGCAGGATTTCTCATGCAAAGAACAAGGGCAAAGAGCATTTCGAACAGCGCTTGGCTGAGCACCTGAAGGTGACACATCACCTTACGGGGCCTGAAACCCACCGCTGGTCAGGAAGGGTTTGAATCTTAGTGGAAAAAGAAATTGTAGAGCATGCTGTAAGTCAATGGGTGTAATTAGAGCCAAAATAACAGCTGAAAAGCTTGAAATGTGACAGTGCTGAAGACTCATTTTCCTAAATATTTCTGCTCCCTGCACAGACTGGACAGCTCCTGGGTTCCTCCGATGCGGTGGTGACAAGAAAGGCAAAGGCTGCGCAGAGAACTCTGAAGGGAAACACCAGCACTCCTAGGAGGGACCAGGGGGAGGTTCTGTGCCAAGGATGCTTTGACCTGATGGATGGCGACTTCTAGAACCCATGGGAAAAAGGATCTGAGGAAGTTTCCACAATTTTATCCAGAAGACATCGCTGCAGTTTAAACTCCTGCTCCTCCCGTGTCCGAGCAGCAGCTCAGAGCAGAGCGCTCGGACACACGCCCCTGTTGGAGGCAACAAAGGCATCTTGCGTGTGGGCTGGCAGAGGGGATCCAGCCAGCGCTGGAAAGGGATGGGGGGAAGAAATAAATTCAGGCTGAAACCCCTCCAAAAATAAAATGGAGTGACAGAGGACAATGAAAACATGAAACTGGAAAAACACACGGTTGGGAAATCTAGAAAAGAGAATCTTTTGTATCACTAGTTGGCTGAGGAACCACAATGGAGTAATGGGAAGCACAGCAGGTAGCGCTTTGTAATCCATATTCCTGAACTAAATACAGGAAGCACAGACCATGACTGTGCACTTACAGCAACGGGGGGAAATGTAATCTGCTCTTGAATTACAGCCTACATTTACACCTGTAAGTAACCGTATCTGCAGACTACAGTTGGTAAACTTCTGCTTTTTCTAGTAGAAAAACTGAACTACACAGATTTCCTCAAAAAAAAGGCCCCGAACTCAGTGTAGCAGAGGGTTTACAAACCTCCGTGGTCCTGTAATAGGGATCGAGCAGCAGCTTGGCCAGCGCCACGATCTGGGGGGTGCGGTCCCAGCCATCCGAGCAGTGCACCAGGACCGGCCGCTGGTCTCGGTCCACGGCGTGAACCACCAGCAGCGCGGATTTCAGGAGCACAGACAAGTGCTGCAGCCACTTGGTGCTCTCCAGAGCCGATAGCCAACTAGAGGAAAACAAGGCAAGACAGTTTTTGCTCTTTTAACACGCTTTCAGGTTTGTATCTTTGAATTTCTCAAATCAAACCTGCAAATGTAATTCTTCAATATTTTTTATTTACATCTCATTTCCGGGGTTTGAAATGAGCAAAGCCCCGCAGGACACCCGAGGGACAGCCAGTCCTTTGCTGCGTAAGACTTGCAAGAAGCTTAAATAACATTTCCTCAGACAAGAGCATAACATGTCACCAGCAACCACAAAAGTGCTAGCAGGTAATCCTGAATTTCATCAGCCTCTGCTGTGTCCCTGCCTCCAGCTGAGGATTCAGTCCCAGTGCCACCGGAATATCTTGGGACTCTCTATATGCTCCAACAACCCTGTGTTTCCATGGACAGGAAGGACCTGAGAAGGCACCTTTGGAATCTCCCGTATCTCAACTATTCCCAGGCTTTACGAGGTAGGCTCTAGGTAACTTAAGCCTCCCTACCCTGTGAAGATCACAGAATCAGAGAATCATGGAATGTTTTGGGTTGGAAAGGACTTTAAAGCCCACCCAGTGCCACCCCCTGCCCTGGGCAGGGACACCTCCCACCACACCAGCTTGCTCCAAGCCCCCTCCAACCTGCCCTTGAACCCCTCCAGGGATGGGGCAGCCACAGCTTCTCGGGGCAACCTGGGCCAGGCTCTCACCACCCTCACACCAAAGAAGTTCTTCCCCACATCTCAGCTCCATCTCCTCTCTTTCAGGGTCAAACCCTTCCCCCTCCTCCTGTGGCTCCCCTCCCTGACCCAGAGTCCCTCCCCAGCTTTCCTGGAGCCCCTTGAGGGACTGGAAGGGGCTCCAAGGTCTCCCCGGAGCCTTCTCTTCTCCAGGCTGAAGCCCCCAACTCTCTCAGCCTGTCCTCCCAGCAGAGGGGCTCCAGCCCTCCCAGCATCTCTGGGGCCTCCTCTGGCCCCGCTCCAACAGCTCCATGTCCTTCTTGTGCTGTACAGGAGACTTCCTTCTGTACATCTCCAGTTTAGTAATGGTGGTCATTCCGGATCCACGCTGAAATCATGGAAGACCCTTAGTAGCAAATGCAAAGCAGCGACAGGGTAGAGGGCACAAGACTGAAGCAACTGCCGTGACCTAGCGAAGATCCAACCTCAGAAGCCCTCAGATGATGGGCCAATAGAGGCCAGTTCCAGAGCATCAGAGGGCTACAAAATACATCTCCTGAAATGGCACAATAAATGCCTGAACTACATGGAACACCACTAGAATTGTCTGAAAAGAGCCAAACTGATTTAAAAATCCAGGAAGAGCAGGTGAGACTAAGTGCTAGCACTTAGGAGCCCACCTGAAAGCAGTAACACTCTAGTACCAATACTCAAGGCCACAGTATAATCCCAGATCTCATTTTCTAGCTTCCCTTCCATGATAATAAACCAATGACTCCCTTTAGTCCAAATTCCATATAAATGAAAAAATACAGCTTAGTGTTATTCCACAGGAAAGTCACCAAAGGAAAACCCACTGGATGTCAGTTCACGGAGCAGCAGCAAAAGAATGCAGTTGCACAAACGTGTAAACAAAAGCAAAAAGGACCAAACATCCACTTACTTTCCTGGATCTGGCATTTGTGTGCAGAGTAAACGCAGCGACTGAAAGCTCTTCCGGATGGAATGAATGTTGGCCATCCCCATGAACACCACTTCACAGTTTGGGTAATACTCTGTAGGGAAACAGCAAGAAAGAGGGGAGAAACTTCAAAACTACACAAAGTTTTCATTTCTAAAAGAAGCTTTTTCCTAAAAACAAACTACTGCTGTTGGGGGGAGATGAAATAATCTGTTTATGAATCTTCCATAAGGAGAAACCAGCACTTGGAGCTGGGCAGATGTTCCAGACATTATAACACAGCAAAACAGGAAAGAATTAGCGAAGTGTTTCTGTGTGAATTTTCACCGTTTCGCTTCACGTTACAAAAAGCAGAGCACAAACCTATGGGAATGGTGATCCTGCTGTACTCGGGGTTACAGAATGGTTTTTAAAAGACTGAGAAACTTCCTAAGAGACTGCGAAGCATTAAAAATACTTAATGGATAATTTATGGATGTTCCTAAATTTGGTAAAACAATGTATACATTTTTATATCCGTTATATATTCCTTTTCCTGAGCACTCAACAAGGCTGCGAGGTTACTTCATTCCCTGCTTTAGTCTGAGTTTTTCTATTATGCATCACACGCGTGAGAAACACCCCAAGCTGAGGATACACTCAGCTCTGCCCTCCCGGGGAGGCAGCAGAGACACAGCCCACTGGTCAGAGGGAGCACCCAAGATGATGCAGAAAAATATGAATTCCATCGTTCTTCCCTGGATTTAGCTTTCCTCTGCCCTGACGCCAAAATGTCCTTTGTGCTGTCTGCACAAAAATGATGACATTAGAGCTAAAATGACCTTTTCTACAAGAGAAAAAGAATTACTCAGGATTGAGACTATGGGACGTGGAAAATGCAGTAGTTTCTTCAAAGAGTATGTTTTATATCCTTTGATTTCTTAACCATTAACAGCCCAATAAATTCTGGCCCAAACCAGAACATCCTGTTAGTGAGGGACTGTGAAACTCCAGCCAAGAGCCACTGACACTAACAGACAATTTAAGGGTTTGAGGTTTTTTTTTTTCCCCACTCTTTTTACTGAATTATGTTATAAATAAAGCATAACATCACTGCAATTTTTATACACAGAGAGGGAAGCCAACTTGGCAGTGCCTGGAGAAAACTGATCAGCAAAGAAGGAAGCACTTAATGTAGGTCACATTCATTGAAGGTGACAAACTGTTCGGAAATTTTCTATGAAAAATTGAAGAAGCAATATATAGGAAAAAAAATTAACTTTTTGTATACTGTGCTTTTCTGTTTTTAAATTTTACTCTCTGATCACAGAATCACAGAATGATACGGGGTTGGAAGGGACCTCTGGAGATCATCCAGTCCAATCCCCTGCCAGAGCAGGTCCACCCAGAGCAGGTCCCACAGGAACGTGTCCAGGTGGGCTTTGAATGTCTCCAGAGATGGAGACTCCACCACCTCCCTGGGCAGCCTCTGCCAGGGCTCTGCCACCCTCACAGGAAAGAAGTTTCTCCTCACCTTTAGGTGGAACTTCCTATGTTCAGGTTTGTGCCCATTCCCTCTTGTCCTGTCCCTGGGCACCACTGAAAAAAGACTGGCCCCATCCTCCTGACACCCTCCCTTTAAGTATTTATAAGCATTGATCAGATCCCCCCTCAGCCTTCTCTTCTCCAGACTAAAAAGACCCAAGTCCCTCGGCCTTTCCTCCTAAGAGAGATGCTCCAGGGCCCCCATCATCTCTGTAGCCCTCTGCTGTCCCCTCCCCAGCAGTTCCCTGTCCTTCTTGAACTGGGGAGCCCAGAACTGGTCCCAGTGCTCCAGATGGGGCCTCCCCAGGGCAGAGCAGAGGGGCAGGATGACCTCCCTCCACCTGCTGGTCACACTCTTCCTGATGCCCTCCAGGATGCCATTGGCCTTCTTGGCCACCAGGGCCCATTGCTGGCTCATGGGCATCCTGTTGTCCACCAGGACTCCCAGGTCTTTCTCCTCGGAGCTGCTCTCCAGCAGGTCAGCCCCAACCTGTCCTGGTGCAGGGGGTTAAATGAGTTATTTAGTGGTTTTGAGGTGCCAAATGGAAGATTCATCTCTTCTTACTGGTGACTCGGTATCAAAGAGTTATCTACTGCAGCAGACCCCAAAACAAGAATATATGATCAGAATGGCTTTTGTTATCTTATCTGTAGTCTTCCTGTCCGGTATTTGTTTGTAGCCTGTCCACCATTGGAATTTTAACAGCCTGCATCCAGATCCAATAGTGCCCATAAACCAGAACCTTGTTCATAATACCAACAATTTACAAGTGCCAAGGAGCACAGAAAGTGATAATTGCAAATGAATGACAAGTGCCAGATGAATGAGGATTTGCGTTGCTTCGGGTTATGACATAAATGCTGAAAAACTGCTGAAAAGTTGTGTTCTGCACAACCATTCCGGAACATTATTACCCTCTACAGTTGGGGGATTTTTACAAGTTTGCCCAGGTTTTTACGAGACCGTAGCAGACTGGACACCTTTGTCTCGCCCTGGTTTATGTGGGTGACTCAGCAGCACATTTCACCCCGTCCAGCATTTACGGAACAGTGTTCCCAGCTGGTTTTATGCTCTGAGGAACAGACTTAATTACCAGCTAACCCTGTCCTTTTGAAGGGCTGTGTGCTAACTGCAACGATCCAGAGCTTTCCTATAGATGAACAGTGGTTGCAGCCACGCAGCCTGTTAAATATGCAGGACTGAAACATATCAGGGTAATTATATCTGAGAAAATCCTTTTGATGAACTCAACAGAAAGCCCCAGTGGTTACCTGGGCACTCACAGCCTCCGCCTTTGGCTCTGTTGGCCACCGCTGCTGCGTAAGACCGGGCGTCCAATATCAAAAGCTTCTGAGGCTGGATGGCCAAGCTCTCTGCTCCTGACGCGTTGGAGATTGAGGAATCTGGGGAAGAGGATGTGCAGGGATGAGTAACCGAAGGGACGCTGCCAACACTGGTTACAGCAATGAATCACTCGAGCCCCACAATGCACATACAGAAAGTGGAGAAATGCCGCATTAAATACAGAGGATCGAATCTGTTACAGCACATATAAGAGATTAAGCTTTTATATAAAGCTCTTCCTTTACACAAAAAGAACAAGGACAAACTTACCAAATTCCACATCAGAGAGGTCCCCTCCATTGGAGAAGTCTCTGGAACAATTGCCGTTCATTAATTTGTTGCTGTTGGACCTTGAATCTGAGGCACAGGCTTTGGCTACGGACTGGACAAGGTGTTCGTCATCCGCATTCCTCCAGCCCCACCAACTGACCTCGGGCTGCCCACAGCGGGAAATAACTGCTCCATTGCTCTGGTGCCTGAGAAAGGAAAGAATAAAAGACAACAGCGGTGCATAACTTGGAGAATGAGGGTGAAAAACAGGAAAAACTAAATGGTTTAGTCCAGTAGTTTAACTCCTGTCGGGGACCTGTCTATCATTCAGCATTTTCCTCACCCTGTGATTCAGCAGCAACGTATTCCACATGCTTCCCTTCAAAACGCTGACCACACACCCACTGAGAGGTAAAAGTCAAAGCTGAGACCAGGGAGAGAAAACAAAGCGCCTTCTTGCTCAATACTGTTGCCTGTTGGCCAGCGAAAGCCAGGGAACATTTTGGACCAGCAGATGAGGCATTAAAGAGGCTTTCAAGACCTGCTGGATAGTCAGGGCTGCTGCTGTAACACCAGGGTAAACAGGGAAGTTCATAACTCATGCTCGTTTTAAAGCTACATGAGAGGTGTAAAGCCACAGATTTGCTTTTTGCTGAGATTTTTTAAATCAAAACAGCACTAATTAATTCTGACGAATGTTAACCTTTTGGGAGGAAATCTGGCACGTCTTCTGTGTGACGATGTCTAATGGTAACCCAGCACCTTACTCTTCCACACTGGCAGGACCCGTTTCTAGGCTTCACCCATGAGTTACAGGAGGTGTCCCCTGAACGCTGCAGAACTCTCTCTAAAAGCCAATGTATTTTAAGTATCGTTTCACTGGCTAAAAGGAAAAGAGCCTTTTGCATCTCAGGATGGTAAATAACTGCAGTTTTACTCATGCTGAAGTTTGGTATTAGGGTCTGTTGGAAAAGAACAACTCTGCCAAACCCTTCTCAGCTGCTTCTCCTCTACATGCGGGTCTTCTCCCTCCTTCTGTGGGTAGTGTTTCACCTCTCAAACACCCATCGTATGGAGCAGAAGAGCACCGAGGGGCTGCTGAAGAGCAGCTCTTACGTGTAAGCATCAGTGTGGGGCCAAGCTGGTAAATAACAAACTCCACAAGCAAGTAAATTCTGCTACAGACACCTAAGTAACACTGAAAAAGGAAATATTGTTTGTTAACAGAATATTTCTCTTCTAAATGGTGATATAAATTGCAAGCACTGGATATACTCATAAAAGTTCAGAGGGCTGGCAAATGGCGTACAGAGATGAGTCCATCGATAAAAAACCATGTTGGAGAGATAACTGAGGAACGAACTGACTTGAACGTAGCCATCCCTCTTCTGGGGAGTGGCATTATTAAAAAAAACAAACCACAGGAGAATATTTTCTTTAAAATGCCTGAAGAGTTTGTAGCTTTTCTCTTACATTTGTCCCAGCCTCCTGTACTACACCTAAAGAACAGATTTGAAATAATTAAAACTTATCCAACCATTGCAAACATGCTCTGAAAAAGATTTAAAAACTCCCTGCTATAATCTAGTATAAAAAAGAGCACTGAAACATATTGTCACTGTAATTGCACCTACTGCCTCCGTGCTGGCACTTCCCAGGGCTGCCAGCAGAAATGTGATTCCCATTCCCTGAAGGGTTTACATGTGGCATTAACGAGGTTCTCCTTGACCTTCAGCAGTGCCGCCCTGGATTCTGGGGACCTCTGTCCCGGCAGGAAAAGAAGCCCCATGGTACCTATGGAGAGCTGCAGGAGGAGCAGCCAGAGCAGAGAAGACACAGCTTCTCCCAGGCCACGCGGCAGGTCAATGATGCCAAGGAATGGGTCACCTAGAAACGTTTACTCCCAGCCTCATGAAATATCCCACCACTGACCCCCCCCACGGGTCTGCTCCATTTAAACGGCCGGCACATCGCTTTACACAAGGTGCCCCCAGGGCAATGTTCTTGCCCAGGACCCCACCAGAAGCCCATGTTTATACACCACGCACACGCCGATCACAGCTCCTCTACGTTACGATGCAGCAAAGGATTTGAGAGTCTTCCTGCAACAAATTGAACATCTCAGCTTCACGTCAACCAAGAGGTGTTTAATTCCCTCTAATGAGGCACACAATGGTGAGGGCTGCGACTTGGACAGCCCTCAACAGCAAGAGAGTCCACCTAAACCTAGAAATCAACTTTTTTTCCACCTCTCTCATCACTCTGATAAAGGATTCTGGAGGTTTTAAGCTGGTTTATGACCTGCCAGAGCTGTGCAGGGCCCGTCGGGTGCGGAGCAGCACCAGCTCTGCAGCCACCGCTGGGCACGTTGTTGCAAAACCTTGAAATTATAAACCAGGCCGTGATACAGTATTTTAAGTATTTTTCATAGCTCTTTTGTAATTGTTTCATATAAAATTCTTTCTCAGGGAGGAAGGAGCTGACAGGCTGCACTACCCAAAGCAAAGAACAGCAATCTGAGCGCCACAGCATTTACACCGGGTGGCAGCCGACGGCACGCAAAGGAAAATGTATTTCTGCTGAAATGAACACCCTCCCAGAAACTGCTCCACTGGTACCAAATTAGTTCAGCAAAAAATACATGTCAGTCACTGAAAGGGCACCTACTTCCCCGGTACATCTGCACAAATAGCAAAAGAAAATAAAGCTTCATTAAACATGTAAGAAATCTATTCTGCACACTCAGATGAACTAATTTATTTTTCCATATGTTTTCCCAGATTTCATTACTACTCGCCTGCGGAATCATTTTCATAGGTTCATAAACAGTTATATTTTCATCTCCAGGCTCTTGCCTCCCATTTATACCACAAACAATAAAGCATCATTAGGCCAAAACCTAAGTCCATTAATAGCTGTGAAGCCCTAACACTCCTATGTCTACACAAATATGCAACGTTCAGCTGTACCAGCAGTAACCAGCAAACCATTCTATTCAGGGTAATGGAGGTCTGAGGACTCACTCATTCCAACTGAGCTGGCCATGGGAATAAAAAATGGCAGATAGTTTTAGTGTGATTCCGAAGTGCCCAGAGATACAGTGGGATAAGTTGGTGTCACCCAGATCTCAGTAACCAAAGAGAGACTAAAAACATTAAAGCAAACCCTTCACGGCACATTTCCTAACCCTCCAGAGGCAAAGAGACACGCACCCTCCCTGTAGAAACTAAATAATACATCACCATTTTATTTAAAAAGGGCTAAAAAAAAACCCCCTTTCTAAAGCACTGTATAACTGTTATGGTATGCCTCTGCACAGGCTTAATTCACGCAGCCTTTTGAGTACGACTATAAATCCCCCAGGTCACAGAATCACAGAATGACATGGGGTTGGAAGGGACCTCTGGAGATCATCCAGTCCAACCGCCTGCCAGAGCAGGTCCCACAGGAATGTGTCCAGGTGGGTTTGAATGTTGAATGTCCCCAGAGAAGGAGACTCCACCACCTCTCTGGGCAGCCTCTTCCAGGGCTCTGCCACCCTCAAAGTGAAGAAGTTCCTCCTCATGTTTAGATGGAACTTCCTATGTTCCAGTTTGTGCCCATTCCCTCTTGTCCCGTCACTGGGCACCACTGAAAAAAGACCAGCCCGTCCTCCTGACACCCTCCCTTTAAGTATTTGTAAGTGTTGATCAGATCCCCCCTCAGCCTTCTCTTCTCCAGACTAAACAGACCCAAGTCCCTCAGCCTTTCCTCTTAAGGGAGATGCTCCAGGCCCCTCATCATCTTCATAGCCCTCTGCTGTCCCCTCTCCAGCAGTTCCCTGTCCCCTGTTTAAGAAGAACTGGGGAGCCCAGAACACAGTATTCCAGATGGGGCCACCAGAGACAGGGAGGACTAATGAAGGTTTGAATAGATCCCACCACACCTCTACTTTACTGTTAGTACCTGCAAGTGAAAAAAATCACAGCTGGAATTGACAGCTGTAATTCTGAGTGCGGAACAGGGCAGTTTTCAGTTTCTCTTGGCTCAACACAGCCCCTTCCCAAGCGGGTCTTCCAGAGTTTAGGACACTGTTTACATCGTGTGTGAAGTCATCTCTACCATCTACTGGAGAGAGTCCAGTGTAGGGCACCAAAGATGCTGGAGGGATTGGAGCATCTCCCTGATGAGGAAAGGCTGAGAGAGCTGGGGCTCTTCAGCCTGGAGAAGAGAAGGCTGAGGGGCGACCTTATTAACACAAGTATCTAAAGGGCGGATTGAGGGAGGATGGAGCCAGACTCTTTTCAGCGGTTCCCAGTGACAGAACGACGGGCAACGGGCACAAGCTGGAACATGGGAAGTTCCACTCAAATCTGAGGAAGAACTTCTCTACAGTGAGAGTGACAGAGCCCTGGAACAGACTGCCCATTTCAAGACCAACCTGGATGCAGCCCTGAGTGATGTGCTCTGGGCAATCCTGCTTTGGCAGGGGAGTTGGACTAGACGATCTCTAGAAGGCCCCTTCCAACTCCAACAATTCTGTGATTCCGTGATCTTTCCACAAAAATCCCAAAATTCTTCTCCCTAACATTGATTTTTCTGGGATCAAAACAGATAAGCCACAAAAAACCCACATTGCAAGCCAGATTCATCTAGATAAATACATGCCTAGATTTTCAGAAATTGCAAAGAGAGAGAAAAACTGCAGAAGGGATGAGATTTCTCTAGAAATCGGCTCATAAAATAGAAACAATGCTGCAGGCGGGTCCAATCTCAGCTGAGCGTTTTCAAAGCTCACCTCGGAATTCAGCCCGCGCAAACTGTCACAGCTCTTCCATGCTCTACAAGAACAGAAAATGAGCTTTTTGTCTTGCCAAGGGTCTGTGTCTCTGCTCTCTCTCTGTCCCAGTGTTCACAAAAGTATCCGAGACAAGTTATTGGATGAATTTTTTTAAAAATAATCATTATTAGTTGCTTTTTTTTCCCCCTGAGGTAAAGCAAAAAGAGGAGATTTGTAAAAATTTGATCAATAATGAAATCAATAGTCCCCAAATCATTCTCAAAAGATAAAAGATGCTGAATGAGCTTTTGTCCCCTGCTCCTCCAAAAGGAAGAAGAAAGCTAATTTTAGGGTAACATATATAGAGAGAAAACTATACATGGATTTCCAATCACACGGATCATCAGCCCCCAGCTGACGGGAGTTCTATTAGAGCCCAGAATGATGAACTGCACGTCTTGAAAAATCTATTACTAAATGTCAAGGTAAGGAAAAAAAGAAATCAAAAAGAAGAACACCCCCCCCCCCCCGTGCTCCGCAGCACA
>VXAK01007160.1:0-14891 GCA_013399435.1 Arenaria interpres | reverse complement strand
CCCCCCCCGATTTGAAGATTACAAATGAAAAACTACATGGTAATTTAACATACATAGCTCATAGTCTCATCAGAACTGCAGAAAATTGAATGCCAGGGATTAAACAATTTCAGTCTGTGAGGTTTCTGGAACATTGAAATTGCTCTCCCATAAAGCCAAATGCAGAGAAAAGTGAATTTCTTCCCCTGAACAGTGGTGCAAGGGGGAGCGACACTTCCCTGCGCTAAGGGGGCTCGTGGGTGAGGTGTCCCCAATTATGTGACAACTGCACAAAAGCCACAAAGTGGCTGTATATATAAAATACACTATTCTCTTTTATACATATATATAATATACATATTTATATGTACTACCATAGTAATAAAATACCGTAAGTCTTAAAAAATCAGCATANCCCCCCCCGATTTGAAGATTACAAATGAAAAACTACATGGTAATTTAACATACATAGCTCATAGTCTCATCAGAACTGCAGAAAATTGAATGCCAGGGATTAAACAATTTCAGTCTGTGAGGTTTCTGGAACATTGAAATTGCTCTCCCATAAAGCCAAATGCAGAGAAAAGTGAATTTCTTCCCCTGAACAGTGGTGCAAGGGGGAGCGACACTTCCCTGCGCTAAGGGGGCTCGTGGGTGAGGTGTCCCCAATTATGTGACAACTGCACAAAAGCCACAAAGTGGCTGTATATATAAAATACACTATTCTCTTTTATACATATATATAATATACATATTTATATGTACTACCATAGTAATAAAATACCGTAAGTCTTAAAAAATCAGCATATGCTGGAAAGTACATTGCCCCACACATAAAGCTGAAAAGAGGATGGAGAAAGTCCTTAATATTCAGAGAGAGACTACATTGACCCCTTTATTATTTGGAAGAAAAAGGAGAAAAGACAGGAGGATTTACAGATGATGGTCTGCTGCCACAAGCTAATTTATTCTTCTTTCAGAGAACAAGAACTCTTAAGCAGGGTAAATAATGTTTTATGGCCCACTCTTAACTCCAGTACGCTAGCCCTCCGACCCCAGCCATGTGAATTTGTCACCTCTCCTGGGCTCTGAATTCAGCAGAGAAAAGCTTTTCCTGGGCAGACTTAACAGAATTATCAGCATTCGTTATCTTTTTAATTCCTTTGTCATCTAATTTTTGTGAAAAGATCTTAAACATTTATGGGAGGATACCTGCAGCAGGAAAGCGGCCAAGGTATCAAATGCCAGGTTCCAGAGTATTTGGAAAAAATACAGATGCTGAAATTCTTTATCAGGGAATGTAGCGATAGGAGGGGGGGTCAGGGTTTGACCCTGAAAGAGGGGAGATGGAGCTGAGATGTGGGGAAGAACTTCTTTGGTGTGAGGGTGGTGAGAGCCTGGCCCAGGTTGCCCCGAGAAGCTGTGGCTGCCCCATCCCTGGAGGGGTTCAAGGGCAGGTTGGAGGGGGCTTGGAGCAGGCTGGTGTGGTGGGAGGTGTCCCTGCCCAGGGCAGGGGGCTTGGAACTCGATGATCTTTAAGGTCCCTTCCAACCCAAACCATTCTATGACTCTATGATGCATTTCTTACTAAAGAAGCTGCCAAAAACCAGTATCTCAGAAAAGCGACATTGTTTTGAAGAATTGCTGGACACAATCTAAGGAAGAGACTGTCTGATTAAAATTATCTAAAATATGAAGATAGGACTAACAAGGACATTCTTTTGTGATTTGAGTTTTCTATCTCCCTTAAATAATTTTGGGATTTGTCCTTGTTTATGCTGCAGTCCGAGTACGAGCCAGATGTGAATTAGAGAAAAAACAAAGGAGTAGTTGGCCAAAGATGCCATTTCTCATTTCTTCCGCTGTGCTGATGTCTTCATCTTATATTTTCATTTTCATATTAAAAAAAATAATCAATCTTAACTGAGGCAACTGCCTTAGGAACGACTTGAAGAAGATGCAAATTCGGAGTGCTCCCACAGCATGTGTTCGGAATTAAAAGCTACATTATTCCCACTCAGAGCATGTGCAGTATGTTGGCCTTACCTCATTTACGGTGTGAGAAGGGCCAATACGTGCTGCTGTCACACACACTCTTGGAAGTTTTGAGTAGGCATAAACCAATATAAATAAAAGAAGCAAATATATAGACAAAGATGCCAAGCTATCGGGCCTAATGGGTCACAATCTGTTGTCAGCTAAATACAGGTCTGAGTGTTTTCTCCCGTCACCCTCATTTGATACCTAAACCCTCAAGTTGTGTGTGTTTTGTCTGGAGTCCTGCTCCCCGAACCAGCTCTGAGATGTTTCTGGAGTGGGAGAGCAGGACCTCAGCCCAGGAGGGTGCCAGTGGATCAGCCTGGGTACCACTCCTCCAGGCAGCACCCAGGGCACTCTGCCAGGCTGTGCTGCCCCTTCCCAGGTCCCTGGCAGGTCCTGGGCCTTCACGCAGCATCCTCCACATCACATACATGCAAAAATACATCAAGATGCAAGCCAGACCTCCTTTACTTTGAATAGATTATAAAAAATATTATTTTAAAATACTTTTGACACTTCTGCTCAAGTCTGTCAGGTGCAGTGAGGGGACATCAGGGGCCCAGAAGAGCCTGAACAACTTTTATTACGAGCCAAGATTCCCATTTACAATTTATTTCAGCTTTTATTTGCCAGAACACCCCATTTACAGCTTGGAGAAAGGTCTTCCACCTGCGAGAGCCTCACCTGTACACAACAGCAGGGATACGCTTCCAGGACCGAAAGCTTGCCACGCTCTCCAGCTCCTTGTCTGTGATCCAGGCAGGAACGATGATCTCCTGGGGGTAACTGCCGCAGAGCCTGCGGGAGAAGCGGCGCAGGGGGTTGAGCGTAAGCGGTACAGCCCGGTCACACACTTCCCAGGCCACACACACAAACAAGCAGTATGAGCAACCTGCGAGACGTTCATCTCCCCAAATCCCATTTTGTGAATTCTTTCATCAGTATGTTAATAAACTCCTCCTTCGCATCTACATCAGGAAATTTCTCGGGAAATTCACACGTAGCCAATTTTTAACTCCAGCTGCTGAAATAAATCGGACCACAAAAAAGAAAGCCCCCATCTCTCCATGCTAAAGAATTAACCACTGGAGTTGTGGGTCACAAAACACAGCAGCAGAGCCACTCCAGGCTGCCAGATTCAAACAGGAAACTCGTGTAAGTCTGAAAAAGAATCTTGGCTAATCAACCCTCGCTGAAGGCAGGAATCTGAGTGCACTGGCTTCTGTCTGACTGGCCAACTGGGACCTTCTTCTATGAGATGCACCTCCTACTTCACACTATAACTGGTACCGTCATGAGTGCCAATGAGAACAGTGCCAGCAGCCAGCAGTGACTGCCATATATCGCTGAATCGTGAACTAGGTCATCCCCAGCCCATCCCCTTGAAGAGACACATTTACTGCATGAGGACAGACCTGAGCACATGTCTAAGACTGTTCTATTCAGAAAAATGTAACAATCATCCTGAAAAAATGTTCTTTTCTCAAGTGCTGGCCACAGGAAGCAAAGGAGTAGTTTGTGTCATTCTGCTGCCATATGACATCAAGTTTTTTTCCTTTTTCTTTACTATTAAATACGTAGAGGACAGCTATTTTTTCTTCCCTAGATTTTTAGAGACCAAGACAGATGCTCTTCTTGTAGTGACACCAACTACCACCTGCAAGTCATTATCCTGCAGACAGAGTAATGAAATAGGTTTTATCACAAAGCATTTCTGCTGGATTTGCTCTGAATTGGATTAGGGACCAGGCAGTACGCTCTGTCCTCCCAACCGGCAACGGAGGAACATCTTTCCCTGCTCCAGCAGCCAGAGAAGAGGACGTTTATCTGTGCTTTCAGGACCAGAGAAAGTGTTTTCTCTCATTTTCAGGACCTACAAGCTTAACTCTTTCAAACCAACTATTTTTTTTTTTTTAATCTAATACAAGTCTTTGTCGTAAATTAAGAGAATAAGACACAATAAAATGTTTTTTAGAAGTTCAATCAAACTCCACTCTTTGCCCACTTCAGGCTTCCTCCTTCCTTCCATTAGAACATTTATTCTCTAAATCCTCCAGCAAGCGCATCAAAATGTGGTATTTCTAAGCCTACAAAAATTGTAACAGCCAATAAAATATTAAATAATACTTCAAAAGGACAATTTTCTAAACAATGACCTAAAAATCATCATTGTAATTGTTCCTTCTTAGGAACTGCAGGACTTCGAAAATGTTTCCGTAATGTGTTATAACAAAACTGGTGTTTCCAGATGCCATTTGGCTGTGAATCCACAGCCCCCAGAACTTACTTGTACTTCTCATTGATGTTGGAAATCCTCCAGGCATTGTTCATATCAAACCCCATCCGCTCCACTTCATTTTTAAACCTTGAAGTTACGTGTTCTCCTGGGTATCAAAAGCAGAGAGAGAAAATAAATCAGAAATAAGAAGGAAGATTCCTACCTTTTAAAATAGCAGAGAAAAATACCACTGCTCTCATTAAAAACTGAAAAGAGAAGGGAACAGTCACAGAATCACAGAATCACATGGGGTTGGAAGGGACCTCTGGAGATCATCTAGTCCAACCCCCTGCCGAAGCAGGTCCACCCAGAGCAGGTCCCACAGGAACATGTCCAGTCCAAAAATACCATCTGCATTTCACAACTCTATTTTGAAAATCCGTATCAGGAGAACCACAGCTTGTACTGGTGGCTCTCCCCAGTCAACTGTCTGGAAATGCCGAAGTCCATGAAGGACATTGTCTCAGAAGTTATATGAATGCATGTAAGAAATAAATTTGTGTAAGAAACAACAATGCTGCAGATCGGAACCAAGCACATTGGCAAAAGCAATTTAGATCCATCAGCCTTAGTGGGAAAACATTAGCAGGTTTTCTCTTCTGAAGTTCAGAAGAATTTGGTATCAATGAAGGTGACCAACAGGTGAGGAGGTAACACACAGAATGTGTTGGAATTTGGGCAACCTCCATCACGTAGGCAATTCCAGACGCAGTTTCCTCTGCGGCTGCAGGCAAGGCCTGTCATTTAACCTCCATCTCAGCTTTCCATCTCTACCTTGGACATTACTCCTCCGTGAGCCACGTGGAGATGGGAAGATAAAATCCATAAATGATTGTTTGACAAAGATAAAATGCATAAATGATTGTTTGATGAAGATAAAATGCAAAAATGTTTGATGTTTGACACAAATATCAGTCACAAGATCCTCACAAATTCCTGGATTCATGTATTAAAGGAACTGGAATGAGCCCCATTTATTTCCTAGATACTTTTAAAAAAAGTATCAAAATACAATTGAAAAAGCGACAAATGGATATAAGAGTAATTATTCTGATAGACAGAAAGTCTAGAGAACTAGAAGGTTCTCAACCAACACGTGGAAGAGAGTAACGTACAAAATTTCCAGATTCACAGAGCTAAGAAATGTGATAAACTGAAAGAACGTGTGAGAAATACTGGATAAAGTGATTCTGAAAGTCTGTCCACTGCTTGTCTCTTTAAATTACTGCATCATTAAATCATGAGGCGGATCATCACCCAACAGGGAAAAATCTATTGAAAAAAGTAATGCTTTAACTATTATATGTTTCCATTATATCTTTCAGAAAATCCTTAGTCTTTAAACAGCTGGGATACACAGAGATACAGATTTATCTCAAAGATGTAAGTGTACATGTCTGAAACAACATTTTCATGTGATGTTACAAAAAAATTAGATAAAAATAGAGAAATAGGTAAATGAAGACTGAAGATAGCAGCCTAGCTATAGGATTTAATGACGTGTGAAAGAGAAGCTCCTGTGTTATTCATTCCTACAGGTCAGACCACACACTGAAAATGGCACCTTGCAAATCTAGACGTGATTTACAGCATGGACAACGTATGAAAGATCTGCACACGGGAAGTCCAATGAGATTATTTTTCTTACGTTTTTTGTGAGGTAAAATGTGAGAACGTCACTGCGTGGAAATGGGGAATATTCACTTTTTGAGACCTGTGGGGGTAAAACCCACGGAGCAGGCTGACCTCCTAGAAACAGTCCCAGTCCTTGAGGCTGCAGACTGCTCGTGGATTTTAAGAGAAACACATAAAACTATATGAAAATGAAATATTCTGTTTGATTTCTCCCTCTTAATTTTTCAGCTACTGCGCACGTTGTGAAATCGCAGATTTTCATCTGAGAAGTGAATGCCTGGCCTTAACTTTTTGTCCCTTCCTCCTGAAATGCTAGTATTTTAAGAGGCCTTTTGGGCCAAGATGGATAATATTTTCAAAGCATCTCAATCAACTCAAAATCAGAGAAAAAGCAAGATATACCTTTTGCATACTTGTGCCTTCTGACTATAAAAGGCGATCTTGTCAGCCACCGTTCAAATCTCCCATTACATACATTGGTAGCGACTTACATTTTTTCCCCCAGAAGTTGGTACTTTGATCGATTTTAAAGCAATTCAGAATTTTTATCCACATCTACCAAATATTGAGCTCCTTGAATGTACAAAAATAAATTACAGTGTCTTGGGATTAACTTCTTCAATTACTTTCCCATAAATTTATTTCAGCTATAATTCAGCTCTTAGAAGGAGAGTATCTTCCACCAGAAATAAGCAAGCTACAGGGAAGGAAAAGTTACTATGTTAAAAAAAATTATCTGATAGACACTTACAAGGAAAAAAATTGATTGCTGAAAGTTAATAAAAAGGTAAATGCTGCTTCTTATCCTAATCTACTATTAAGTTGACGCCCATCTGTTTCAGCGAGGAAAAGGACTCCAAGGAAACTTGGCAAGGCATCTACATGTCTGCTGTCCTCCAGTTCCTGAATTTAATTAGGAGGGGAAAAACCTCCTAATCTGCCTATTTTCAGCAACTGTTACCGTAAAGTGTGTGAAGTGCAGGACAAGGAGCACCTCCTCCCACGCGTGTGGTACCTGTTGACTGCTCTTCCTCGGACACCAGAGAGATTATTGCCTTTGCTTCAGAAATCAGGCCAGAATCCCACCAACATCCCTCAGCCTGATAACTGGGACACTTTTCTCAAATATGTGAATTGTGAGAGAAGAGACCCTCAGATCAGGGAGGGCCCGGAACTCAGACTTCCTTACAGTCAAACAAGTGCTATAAACCACCATTATCCCCATTTTTAGCTTTTATTTACTTGTGGGCTTCTAAAACTTTCCCGCAAGGGTGGTATTCCATGAAATAAGTCGCTGCCTTGCAGCTGTGAATGACCCTCAGGAGCAGCTCAGGGGCTTCCTTCTCCTTCACCTCCTGCTCCTCAACATCCATGTCGAAACCACTGTTGCAGGCAATTACAAAAAACGTGGGCACAAAGTGTTTTAGATGGGAAGCTGCTGCCATGGTGAACAAAATGTTGTTAGTATTATACATGACTGGCTAAATCAAATCCACCACAATCATTTCCCCAGGATATTCGGGTACTGCTTTGCATATTGGTCCCCAAGTAGCCTAGGTGGGAGTTAATCTCTCCTTTTTTCACGCAGAACAAAACTGGGTGCAGCAGACACACAAGATATTAAAGGACTGTAGGTGTAGGTGCAGGTATATTATACCTGTATAATCACCACACACAGTATATCCACCTGCCAGTGAAGAAGTGCAAGAACTTACGTAGAGAGAGAAGTCCATACTGGAATTTTCCAGGTTCAATTTACAACAGCAAAGGCTGAGTGCATTTAAACCTTTCTTTGAAAGTTCTGGATTATTAATCAAACCCCAGAGGGTTCCCACCTACCCGGCCGACACAAATCCCCGTGCTGCTCCTTTTCGCTGGCGTACACCTCCATACACCAAGCGTGATAGGCAAAGGAGAAGAGGTCCTCTATCTTGGAGGGAGGGCGGATGGCGTTGTTCAGTCGCTTCAGCCAGTCCTGACACTGCTCAAAAGTAGAAAACTGACACCTGTCCCAGAAACAAAGAGGAATTTTCAGTAAAAAATGCCAGACTGTAATATCTGACAGACTGGATATGAAAACATCCGTGAAAGCTAAAAGTGAGAACAAACACCTTATTGATAACTGAGTTCTGCCTCTGTACATCCTAATGGATGGTGAAAATGGAACCTCTGGGTATTAGTAAAGAAATACACGCTTAGGGAGTCAAAATGAAGTGTAAGCAGGAAAGCACTGTTCTGTGGTTGTGAATAAACCAGCGGTATGCTCTACGGGTCATGGATGAGGCACGTTCATGCACGTTTACTATAAACCCAAGGACAGTATCACCCAGTTCAGTCTGGTTCCACACTCCAGGACGGGAAGGGGTTACAGCCCCGTGCTGACTGGTGCGCTCAGATGGGAACTCACAAACCCATCACATACATTACAATCTATGCATTGTATTCCCCTAAACAAGAACATGTTTTTCATCAGACACGGGAGAAATATCCATGTGATTAATATGCTTAATTTGCAAATGATGAGGACAAGCTCCAGTATCTAAAATCTTCCATTATTCCCCTATCCCATATGCAAGATTTTTTTTCCTGGCCTTGGTGGGAAGCACAAACAATGCTTTTGAACCTGAGCTTTGCCTAACATTAGGGACTAACAACTAGCAAGAGCATTCCCTGCACAGGAGAAACTGCTCTTCAAAGCAGTATATTCAAATTACATTGGCTTCTCTTTTCAAAGGAGATTCCCAGACCCTGTAGAATAACAGGGTGGAAATAAGATCCGTGATATACTTTGCTGTGACAGATTTCTTCAAGATTTTATAGTTATAAACTATTCACCAAGTATTTACATTCGGCTCAGTCTGTGTTCTCCTGCATTTATGCTTAATGACAGCATCTGTATTCTCTAAGGGCAGGATTTATTATCCCTACCTGCAAATATCTGAAAGTCAGTCAGTGGAAGGGAAACGACATGTTCAACTCGTGAAACGTGCCTGAAGAGCTGTGAGCAACTGCAGCCAGGAGGAGTTTATTTCCCATCTCTGACTATAAAGCAAGCTGAGACTGCTACCTGAGCCTGGATAATCCTATATTAACTGTCTAGAGTCAGACAAGATACATCTCACCCTAAAGATCCCATATCCTTTCGAAATTCTTTTAGAGTGAATATTGCAAATTACCAGTACCATCTTCACTTGAGTCCTATTATTCCAAACACGAACGGATTTGTTCATGAACAATAACATGAACGTTTTCTAAACCTGGTACCTCCGGCCCCACACTTCATGATCTTCCAACGGTCAGTACCATCAAACACTGATTCTTGGAGATGCAGTTTGAAGGGAAATTTGTAAGGAAAGGCATAAATACAAATAATTTGTATTCATTCTACAATTGAAGAGAAATAACAAATTAATGTAGAGAGGGAGGCTGACTTTCTTAAATGTCAAGAGCTACAAGTTAAGAGGAAGTTAAATATTTAATTCAAATTAAACTAAATATTACTTCTAAAGTAAAATCAGTCCTCATCAAAATACAGCATTTCAGGAAGCAGCTGGCCTGTTAAACATTCTGAGTGCTCCGCTATGACTGGGGCTCATTTCATTATACCAAGGGTACCGCCAGCAAACATTTAATCAAAAAGAAACGTTCCTTTCTTGTTAATTAAAGTTTATAGATCGAAATTAATTTCTGCAGCAGAAAAGTAGGAAAGAGCAGCAGCTCAGAGGCTCCCGGGGCAGAGGAAGGGGGAAGAGAGACATAATTAATACTCCCTTCTACGTGATGTTACCCACCTTTCACAGGAGTATGCGTTTCGGTGGTTTTATCTAGTTTTATATCTCATGACTAATTGAAGCAATATATTATAACTGATTGTAAAGCAGAAGGAACGCAATGAGATTAAAATTAATTTCAGAATAAAATCAGATTAGGCATTTCGACTCAGACCAAAGTTTGCTGTTATCATAGTGAGCAGAAATGCAAACCGTCTTGCTCTCATCCTCATTACAAAAACCCCCAGCTACCATATGCAAAACCCGACAAAATAACATCTTTTGAGGGAAAGCAAGTCCCCTAAGTAAGAAAAAACTATTTCCTTTGAATGTCACAGCATGAGGAAAGCAGAGTTACCCCCCCCGAACACTCAGCCCTTTCGTACCTTATAACCTTGCAGTCTTTGCAAGTCAAATGAAGCTGAAATATATCGCGGCATTCAACGCTTTCTATAAGCTGCAACGGGACCTGCAATTGAAAAGACGATAGAATTTTATTTCAAACGACACTAACACAGTCATTTCTTTGCATATCTCACAAGGATTTATTGTAGGACTACGCGGAGTCCAAAAAGAGAGAAAAACCAAATAAAATTATAACTACATTAACGGCTTTGAAGTATTGTATCGTACATCAGACGAGTTTCCAGCTCTGTTGCTGTGTAGTCCACAACCCTTAATGGATGGCACAAAGAGCTGAACAGATCTGCAGCACTGGTGATAGATGGGAAGGCACAAAAAGCAGCAGAAACCCAGAAGCTTCTTTCTCCTGGAAGCATCTTTCCTTCTTCTAGGTCCAAATTTAAGGATTTAAGGAATATAACTTTAGCTATCGGTGTCAAAAATCAACTGCTAAGCAAGATCTCCCTTAACAGCCTGCTGCAGGCTAGATGCTGCTTATATGGAAATATCCTTTACTTCCTCTTCAGGGAAAAAACATTTGGCCTGTTTAGATCCACACTCACGATCAAAGCAGCTGTATTTAGAGTAATAAAGCTGAATCATTCATTTTATAAAGGTGTAGTTATATGCACTTCTGTTCTATGGCACATGTTGCCAGCAGAAACTCCATCAGGCAAAACATGCAAGCACCCTTAAAGATAAGAATCATGGAATGGTTTGGGTTGGAAAGGACTTTAACGCCCACCCAGTGCCCCCCCCTGCCCTGGGCAGGGACCCCGCCCACCACACCAGCTTGCTCCAAGCCCCCTCCAACCTGCCCTTGAACCCCTCCAGGGATGGGGCAGCTACAGCTTCTCGGGGCAACCTGGGCCAGGCTCTCACCACCCTCACAGCAAAGAAGTTCTTCCCCACATCTCAGCTCCATCTCCCCTCTTTCAGGGTCAAACCCTTCCCCCTCCTCCTAGGGCTCCCCTCCCTGATCCAGAGTCCCTCCCCAGCTTTCCTGGAGCCCCTTAAGGGACTGGAAGGGGCTCCAAGGTCTCCCCAGAGCCTTCTCTTCTCCAGGCTGAACCCCTCCAACTCTCTCAGCTTGTCCTCCCATCAGAGGGGCTCCAGCCCTCCCAGCATCTCCGTGGCCCACAAGATGAAAATATTAGTTTTCATTAGTATTTTTTGACCTTTCCCTGAGAGAGGCAAATGTACACTATTGTCTTAAATAAATAAAAGTCAGTATTCTGTTATATCTCCTATATAACTAAGCTCCAAACACACAGAATTCAGCTAATACCAATAATAAACACGAAGTATGAAACTGTTCGAACTGTTTATTAGATTATACTGAACATCACACAAGGCAACAAAACCTGCACCATTGAGATCCTTCAATACAAGGCCATCAGAGAACCATTCAAATACTCTTCATTCTCTCTGCCAGCAGAGCAGCAGGACCCAGCAGTTCAAGTTCTGGCTCGGGGCTCACAAGATGTGGCCATAAGACTCTGCTCTGCCACTGTCCTTCCACACGTCCCCAGGCAAGTCCCTCAAGGTCCCAATCAAGGATCTGGGGTGAGGAATCAAAACAGTTTCTACTCAGGCACTACAAAGCTTAAAAAGTCTCTGATTTCAGTGGAATGAAACAAGGAAGTGGAACTGAAAACAGCAGGCAAGGGAGAGAGATGTCTCAGAAATACGAACCACGAGAAAACTGAATCTGAGCATGAAGATGCCTAGAGAAAGGTAACAGTAAATGCTGTGCCCAGGAGCGACCAACACTCTCCAGTCTCCAGGAAGGCAGGCACACGCTCACAGCGGTATCTCCTGCTCCCCTGCCCACTCAAAGGCAGAGGCCAGAGTCACTTCAAATACACAAATAATTCCCCAGACCTCACAACCCCCAAATCCAAAAGGCGGGTATCATCTTAGAGCTCAGCCTTTATCCTTGCCTTTTAGTCACATCACAATAGTGAAGGACGCTCCTTGTCCCCTTCCTCAGCTGGAAAAAGCACTAACCCCCACCTCCCACGGCTGGTACAGGGAAGTTATTCTCTTCCTCTTGGTGTAACTGGACCAGTAAAGAACAGAAAACTCACGTGCAAGGAGACTGGACAAGATGGTGTCTGACCTGACAGACCAGTAGTCCGGGTATTCAAATAAAGCTGGAACTTGAATTTTGGTCCATGTTTTCAGCAATATTGCTGTTTTAAGATCTGTGATAGTCTAGTATAGGTTACGTAGCCAGCAACATGAAGGGGCACATGAAATGAGGATTCCCTCCTGCAAGACAAGCCCCCCCTTACTTGCCATCCACAGTCACTGCAGGGAACGAGCAGAGAGAAGATACCGAGACTCAGATTCCCACGTAAATGAGTAGTTAAATGCACGACAGACAAGATCAGGGGTACCGTTGCTACAGTTAATCCTTTTATTAACTGCTAATTAACTGCAAATTTCTTCCATGCCTTTTCTCCTACTCGATTCTAGTCTGCAAGATAGAGAAATGGTAATGGTTTTGTCTAATACGTGAAGGGACTGGAACTGACCTCAGACTGGAGAACCTTCCAGCCTTTCTTCTCGACTGTTTAAAACTACCATCGATGTACACGGCACGCACCAACACGGAAAGCAAGATACCTTCCTCCAGCGGAATGAGTTAAGACTCTATAAGACTTGCTTTTTCCGTCAAATTCCTCTTTGTCTGCTAACATTTATAGTTTTTCCCTAGCCCTCTTTAGGCATTCCTTCCCATCCCCATCTTCATTTAAGCAGTTCTTCCCCCTGCTCCCCGCTCCTCCCAGCAGTCTTGTTCTGGCTCCTCTCCCTCCTGTCTGCACCCTAATGACAGACTAAGTATTCTTCTACTCCTGCATTATTTTTAATGTCCTTCTTTCAAAGTCACTCTTTGTTCTACGCCCTTTAAATTCGCCCTCTGCTCAACAGCCATTCGTTTTCCTCTTGACAGTCTCCACGCAGCTCACCATCTATTTCCTTAGAATCTGCTGGTTTTTCTCCGGGGCCACCTTCACATCAATCTTTTTCATTTTCTTTTCCAGTCATAAAAATCCGTCCTCTGATCCTCTTGCATTTTTCAATCTCCTTCCTCTCCATTATTCGTCCCCCAGTAAAACTGGAAACAATTCTCGGTACAATTCCCTGCCTTCACTCCCCTTTCTTTCCCACCGACATCCTTCCCTTTCCATGGTTATGTGGTGAAGGCTCTACAGAGGGTCCTGGACAGGCTGGATAGACGGGGTAAGGTCAACTGTATGAGGTTCAATAAGGCCAAGTGCCAGGTCCTGCATTTCGGTCACACCAACCCCCTGCAGCGCTACAGGCTTGGGGAAGAGCGGCTGGAAAGCTGCCTGGCAGAAAAGGACCTGGGGGTGTTGGTGGACTGTGGGCTGAACAGGAGCCAGCAGTGTGCCCAGGTGGCCAAGAAGGCCATCAGCATCCTGGCCTGTGTCAGGAACAGCGTGGCCAGCAGGAGCAGGGCAGTGATGGTGCCTCTGTACTGGGCACTGGTGAGGCCTCACCTCGAGGGCTGGGTTCAGTTCTGGGCCCCTCACTACAGGAAGGACATTGAGCTGCTGGAGCGTGTCCAGAGGAGAGGCACCAAGCTGGGGAGGGGTCTGGAGAACAAGTCATACGAGAAGAGGCTGAAGGAACTGGGCATGTTTAGTTTGGAGAAGAGGAGGCTGAGGGGGGACCTCACTGCCGTCTATAACTCCCTGACAGGAGGGTGTAGAGAGGTGGGGGTTGGCCTCTTCTCCCAAGGGAATAATGACAGGAGCAGAAGAAATGGTCTGAAGTTGGGGCAGGGGAGGTTTAGATTAGATATTACAAAGAATCACTTTCCTGAGAGGGTGGTCAGGCCCTGGAACGGCCTTGCCCAGGGAGGTGGTGGAGTCACCATCCCTGCAGGTATTTAAGAAATGTGTAGACGTGGCACTTCAGGGCATGCTCTAGTGCCCGAGATTGTGGGGGTCTTTTGTGTGTGTGTGGTTGGACTCAGTGATGTCAGAGGTCCTCTCCAACCATGAAGATCCTGTGATTCTTTAGCTGAGGGTGCCACACATGGGACGCCCAGTGCAGTTCATTTGCTCCTGAAAGAGCCATCAGCTCTATTCACAGGCACTCCACCGTGTAATAGCAGCTATGAAATAAAGCAGGGGAGAGCAATCAGTTTTGCTTTCATCAGAATAAACATGCATTGTTACCCGAGGGCAATCCTACGGCATTACAGAGAGAACTAGAGCACGGTGCTCGTGCAGTATCCATCTCTTCACTCTCTGCTTTAAAATTGTCTTATTTTAAATAATAGCAACGTTTGACAACTTAAACTTTTCCTTTTTGAGATTTTTTAAATTTTTTAAATTTTAATTACTGGAACCGTCACTCGTCTTACAGCAGGACAAGATATATTTAAAGAAAAATACCTCTGTAGTTAGAAAAAGCACAAGCTGTGTTTATCCCACTGACACAACCCAGCCCACGGCTGGGTCCCTGACCACAAGGCCCAGTGGCACACAGTGGTCACAGCCAGGCTATCGTAAGCCAGTGCCTTCCCCAGTGACTCTGCTGAATACTCTACCCTTGGCCCCAGCCTCTCCAGGACACCGTGTGGCACCAGCTGTAATTAGTACTTTCTTCTTGTTTCCCCAGTTCAGAGCCTGAAATAATGCCTGGGTTATGTTACAGGCTGGTTACTTCAAACGGCACGAGGCCCCGGCTACGTCCTGTACGTCCTGAAGCCTGAACATGACATATGGAGGAACTGGGGGGACAAGGTC
>VXAK01007159.1:35122-54701 GCA_013399435.1 Arenaria interpres | reverse complement strand
TTTTGTTTCTTTTATTCTTTTTTTAAACAAGGTAACTTCATTTTAAATTTAAAGGAAATTAATTTTGGTATGTTCTCTGATAAAATTTGTGAGAAGTTTTGTGACCTCTACTGGGATGAAAAATTACTGGAGAATCTCTATCAGGTTGTAAATGGAGAAAGACCTTCACGTTTATGGTAGGTGTGATTTTTCTTTCTTACAGTTCAATTTAATGCTTTTCTTCCTACTTACTAGAAGCAGGAAAGGATATGCTGCTTCTCTTAAGGTATCCCTACTTGTTTCCTGCCAACTGTTAATTTCATGGTCTATTAGATACTTCATGGCTTTCCCCATAGCAAATAGTGCTTAATGGCTAAGCATTTTCTGCTAAGCTGTCTGTAACTCCATTTTAGGATAGCTTAATAATGGGAATCTAATTCCGACCAATATTGTTTTCAACCATTGATGGAGAGCTTTGTAGTCTTGTTAAAAGAGGCTGTTTAATCAGAAGTGAAATATATTGTTCTTACTGTTCAGTTTGCTTATTCTGTTTAATACTTTATACATCCCATTATTCTATTCACACCTAAGAACAAGGAGATTAGTTTAGCTTTGCTAGAAATGTTTTACTTAATTGGTTTGTTTGACTCAGTGTACCTCCTGGGAGTCTTTTTTAAATAGCCTCTTAAGTGAGAAAACACCAGCTTAATGTATTTCTCATTTTTACTATTTCAACTTCAATGACATACCTGTCTGAAAAATTAAAAAAAGCCATTCTTGTTTTATTGCAGCCTCCAAATGTAGCATACTTACAAAAGCTCCTACTGAAGGCTATTGTAAACAGTAATCAGTTTATACGTGGAAGTTATGTATGATTTGGTTTTTTTTCTCTCATGGTCTGAAAGTACAAATTGGAAGTTTTGACAAAGAATCTTGGTAGATACCAACTAGGAAAACTTCAGTGTTAAAAGGTGTGTGATCCCTATAGCAAGTTTCAGAGAGAATAGACTACGACCTCCAGACACCAGAACCTGACATGCTGGCCTATTTCCCATTTGGGCTGGGATTTTTAAGGAGCCATTGAAAACTGGTTGAAGGTTAGGCTCTTAAATCCCCAGAGCTGAATGTTAGGGCAATAGAAACTTGAGCTGTTCCAGCTGAATTACTCAGATATATGAAGAGGTCATCCTTTATATGCACTTTTGTTACAAAGTAAAGTTTTTGAAAGCGAGAGTGAAAAGGAAATTATCATTTATTATCCAGTATAAAAATGCAGGTCTATCTTTTAGATCACACGCAAGAACTGCCTGAGGATATCTCTACACACTTCTTACTTTATATTCTTTGGACAAAGAATATAGCAGTTCTTAATTGTTACCTTCTTTGATTTAAGATTATGATTATTCTTATTAGGGGTGACTTAGAGTCAAGCCGTTATCCAGAGGTTGAATCCTGAGTGAAAAATCCATTACAGTAATTTGCAGACTAAGTTATGCCTGGAGTTATACCTTCTGTTTCTATGTGTTCTGATACTTCTGTTGCAATTTTGTCAAATGCTGTAAAGAAAAATCTCTATATCTTACTCAGCATGCTTGAATATCCATTTGAACATTTTTTTCTTGTTCTTTTAACAACTGGAACTGAACATGCAAATTTCAGGGGGTAGATAAATTCTATCATTTCACATACACGGTAGAGTCATTTCTAAGATCTCATTTTACTGATGTAAACATAAAAGTATACGAAACATTAATTTTTCCTAACCTTCTTGTATTTTCAGTATAACTGAGGCAGATGATTCGAAGTATGGGAATGTATTGAAAGCTCTGAAGAAATCGGATAGCTTTTTGGCAAGCAGTGAACAGAGAGAGGGTGAGAAAGGACTTCACGTTTCTAGATCATTGTGTATGGTAGGAATCTATCAGTGACACAAGTTTTGAGAGATTAGCACGTTGAGTATATTTTCAGGAAAACACTCACCGTAACTCTTACAAATGTTCTCAGTCAATCTGAACATTGTCAAGGCCTAGGAGAGCTGTTGTCTTTTATATGAAGCTTACATATGAACAGATGTCATTGAGCTGGGATGCCCATTTCATTTATTTTTACTTGCTTTTATTTACACAGATGTGTCTGTTGAAAAATTTCCCAAATCCTACCTGCTACATGTGGTTCTCTTTTGTTCATCCAGTAGATGTTCCAGTGGCATACTTTAAAGTAGGGAGAGGGAAGGGGGAGAGTCATACTAAGTCAGCTCCATACAGCGAAACAAGCTTAGCTAGGCAGAGAGAAGAGCTTTAGGAAATGTTTCTGACTCCTTGAGTGTTACTGAAAAAATTGAGGATGGACTGAAGGATGACTGTGCGACAGATCTGGTCCTTCTTTGTTCACTTACCAGAATTAAAACAAAATAGGCAGTAAAATAAATAAAAATGCATTAAAATTTAAAAAATGGTATTGTCAATAAAATTGTTTACAAATTCTGAGGTAGAGAATTGTGCAGAAATCTAGAAACTAATTGCTTTTGGATTTAAATGGTCATCTTTAACTATTCATCAAAAGGGTTTTCACAAACAGGTGGAAAATAATAGTCTTTACGTCTCTCCTAGGAATTTGTCCACTTCCCTGTTCTGAAGTGCCTTTTAAAGATAGATAGCAAAATGAATAGTGAATCAAATTATTTCTTAATCAAGATAGTTTTGCCTTTTGATCACAACTTGGTCACAGGACAGCATTTCAGGACAGTCATTGAGGTTATATTAGTGGATTGCTTACATGTACTTCTTCAGTGAGGGATTTGCATTTTTCCTGGCACGCTTTGTGATTGAAAGTTTAAAAAATATTCTGTCGTTCAGTAACTGAACTCAAAACTGAGCTGGGACTGGTAAATCCCATTATAATAACAAAACCATTACCCTTTCTAGGCTTGGTGTATTTATGGACAACTTGTATTTGGTTGCTCTTGTGTCCATATTTAATTTCTTTTCATAGTTAGTTCATAGATAGTTCAGCCAAGTTTCAGCATTGAAATATGGTTACTTCTGTGTTTTGAGCAAAGGTAAACTGTGTGCTCTTTAGAGAACAGCTCATACCCCTACTTCTGCATTGTTAACTTTTATGGCAAAACATAAATTTGTAAGTTTGCACTTGGGCTGCTGTCATTCTATGTTACAATTTTCCATTTTGGGCCAGAGTTATTGCAGATGTAAAGCCAGACTGTCCCATGGGGTATGTGATTTCTTTGCACCAGTAATTTGGGTCTGTCTGACTCCAAGGTGGCATATCTAAGCCTTGGAGGGTTGTTCAAGTGAAAAGGGAGACTTCTGCAGGTGTAAAAACTCCTGTCAGTATCATACCAACCTTTGGCTGTCGCCTCAGTCCCTTAAGGTTGGTAGTAGCCGTTATAACTGCAGCAAAGTCCTATCATAGCTCAAGGGAGTGAGTCCTGTAGGAGCAGAACATTTAAGATGTATGTCTCCTTTGGCTGTGTCAAGTATTCCTGCCCTCCATGTATGGAATAAAAACTTAAAGACTTACGGGTAGAAAAAGCCTCAAGAGCTAAGCTTTTTACTAAAGCATGCACTGGTCTGACATTTAACTTTTGTTTGAAAGCTTCTGTGCTATGCTTTCTTTAAATGCATGTTGTATATGCACAGAAAATATTTTGTAATTTTCAGAAATGTATTGCTGAACTATTGCTTAATAGTTCTGAAATGTCTTCAACCTTCATCATTTTACAATGTGTAGTTGAGAAAAAGAAAGCACAGAGCCAAAATAAGTATCTAACACCCTTGTTAGAGCACATGGATATTCTCATAACTGCATTTTGTATGTATAGTGTTTAAGTTCAACAAAGCACGCATGGCAGCAAATGACCATTATTTCTTTCCCGCTCTCTACACCCTCTTTAGGAGAAGGGGAAGCAGCCTTTGGTGTGGAGGCTGAGCCTATGATAAATACATCATTAGCTGAAATGGATTTTGATGAGTCATCTTTGGATAATTTCAAAAAGGAATTGAGGCTGCAGAATGCTATCCCTATAGAGAAAGAGGGACAATGTTTACAAGGCAGCGGCTGTTGTATTGGTCCAGGCTTTGCAGAAGAAAATACAGAGCCGGAGGGAGAGACCATGATAAAGATAGCTGGAAACAGCTACCGTGGGTCTCCCAGTCTACCTGAATTTCATGGCTGTAGTCCTGGTTGGAGCAGTGCATTTTATGGAGCTGAATGTTTTGATTCAGAAGTTCATGGTTACATGAAGAAACTTGGAAAGCAGAAACCAAGTGAGTCACAAAATGTAGGTGCTAAAAAAGTGGTAAGTACATTGATTTAAAGTCATTAAGATACCTCTTTACTTGCTGGTTAAAAGTACGATAATATTTATCGTGTTATAGTGAGTTGAAATCCCCTTTCTTCTTTTAAGTGTTTTTAAATCCTTAGAATTTGCGATGTCTTACCAATAAATCAGAGTGAGAGTAGCATTCCAAAATAAAGAGTGTGATGTGAAATTGATAACCACTGAATTACAACCCATCTTCTCTTGCTGAAATTGACCAGAAAAGTACTATCTGCCACATGCACCAGCCCCATGGTGGGAATCTTATAGAAAAGAGCTAAGAATGGCCATGGCTGGTATGTATCACAGCTTCTCAAGAGGTCCTCCCTGTCATGTGCTCTGAGCCCTTTTCCTCAGTCACAGTGAATTCCCTGATAGTTTCTCACCATTTGTCATCAGAATGGCAGTTACTTGCTCCTATCTTCTCTTGGAGATGGCTAATCATCATAATGAATGTAGCCTTCTGCCTTATAAGCATCCTGGGGGTATGGAGTGAGCATGGGTAGGGAGGTGGGCGGTTTTAGATTTGCAAGGTCTTCCATTCCCTTAAAGATCATATTGATCACATGTGCTTAATTTTTACGTTTGTGTGTCTAACAAGCTTCAGTTTGTAAATATTTTTGCAAATACTTCAAGTTCAAAGTCACAGAGTAATAATAATATATGAAACTGTAGAAATCCATATAGTTAGAACTGATTCATGGTAAGGGAATGTAAAAATTGAACTAAATGAGTTATTAATACTGGTTATTAATACCTGTTAGTATAGGGACGCCTGGAATCTTTGTGTCCCTGAGAATGGTTAGTTGTCTAGTTTGTGTATCCTTATTGATTCTGCCAAGTATATGTTTAATAAAGATGAAGTGGGGGTTGCACTGCTCTTGTGGATTTCCTTACTATGTTGAATTTGTTGCTTTAAGTGAGCATGACGCAGTAGAACTGAACAGTTGAGAACACAGTCTAGACATTTTTGTTTCCGGGTAGCCAGTTTATTTCCCAATGAATCTATTTACATTCATTTTTTGTGAAGCACTGTGACCTCACTTCAGTTTTCAGTAAAAAACATAGCTATTTTTCTGTTATTAGGCAAGTTAAGGCCGGAATCATTGATGATATTCTACTTGGATTTTTGCTTCTTAATGTTCAGATTTAAGTCTGTAGGAGAAAATAGCACAAGAAACCTCAGCTACTATTGATTTGTAAAAAAATACATTAAAAAAATTAAAATTAAATTTTCAGGACTGTCATTCTCAAAAATTTACATATACTCAAAAATTCCTGTTTCTAATCTTATAGGGCTGTTTAATCCTATGTAAGCATGCCAGCTAGAGGAAAATGGGCTTGTATAATGTCACTTACTTGAAGGACTAATTCTTGACGGAAGAACAGATTTTCACAAGTGAGGAATTTTCATAAGCATCTAAATTTTTCTGTTTCAACAGGCTGCTTTTTACTTTGAGATTGTTACAGTCTACTCAGCAATTTAGTTTGATTCAAAAGGATTAATTATTTCTGAGTAATTGGCAATTGTTTTCTCTATTTAACAGGCATACAACAAAAATGAAGCAAGATTTATGGTGCTTACAGTCTGCTTTGGATTTTGCTTATGAAAATAATGCATACTATTATACATTGCTGCTATTTGCAATAATGCATAAGAACTTGGCTAACCAAGTAACCATACAAGCGGCTGGGGAGTGAAATAGTCATGAGGTGTCTCTGTAGGTAATTATATTGCATTTGTGCCCAGTATATTCCACTGGCGGAAGATTACTATGGATACAAAGCACAATTTGTTCCATTTAGCAATTAGTAAACAATGCATTTAGAGAGCAAGTGAATGCACATTCCAATAGCTGAAGAAGATGCATACTACTCTGAGGACAGGGGAACTAATCTTTCCTGTGCTATCTAAAATTAGTGTGAAATCTTAGAAGCTGGACAAAAATTAGACTCAAATCTTATTCTGTCTCAGTAATGCAGAAATAATGTCTGTGTTCTGGACTGTTTATGAGGCCAGGTGGACAAACAGGAATAAAATAATTATTTGCAGACAATAAAATTACGGTATTTTATATAAGTGGTCTTCCTAAATTGTGAGATCTCTTTGTGTCCAAGTTACAAGGAATACAATTATAAACTGTCATCTTCAATTATGAATTCAAATTCAGTTTGTATTCCACCATTTTCTTCAGAGAAGAAGGTTAACTGAAGATTAAATACTCTTGTACAGCATAGAAACATTTTGAATGCATTGCAAAAGAAAAGTTGTTTGACAAAAAAAGCATTTATGTGCAGATACTTATATTCTCTGTTGTACTGTTTATATAAAAAAGTCTTAGTATACTAGAATAGTCAGGTACATAATCTTGAAAATATTTTTAATAATATTGTATTAAATGTTCTTTCATATTTTTTATTAAAAATGCTTTTTAGGTGTCTTGTTATTACAAATTCAACAGAGGATAGTTGATCAGTTACTCTTTGGTCTCATGACTATTTTTATTACTTTCACTACCATAGCATCAAAAACTTTAATATTTCTGCTGGGCTTACTAGAACACTGACTTTCTGTGAAACCCAGCTTCTTCCAAATGTATTTAAAATAAAAACTTACAGAATCATAATGCTCCAGTTGCAGCAATCTTGAACATTTAACCTGAGCAAAGAAAACATTCCTAAAATTCTGCTGGTTTTCCAAATTCCATCAGTCATGACAATTTCTGAAACAAACTATTAGCAATATTGTTGAAACAAGATGAGCTGTTACAAGTTTTAACTGGTCAATATATATAAGAAAGGGGAAAAATACGAAACTGAAATGTTTTTTTCTGCTCTTGTGGCATTCAGGAGACAATGATTCTTAGCTGGAAGACAGTCAATTATCAACATGTAGATGATGAGCATCTCTACCCAACTTCTTTCTACTGTCTTTTTGCTACCTGATTCATCAAACCAAACACTATGAATCAACTGTGAAAGTGTACAACATAATTTTAATCTCCATACCAGCAGCTGACAAAGACCAGTTTGTGTCTCACTTTGAGCAGTATGGATGTTGCTGGTACTGTTGATAGGGAATTTATAATGACTTAGTATTTATAAGTCCTCATGTATTGTTGAACTTGGATGTAGCCAACAGCTGTATTTGTATAGCAAAGTGTTCTCAGATAGTTTTAGTTGATAATATGAGTGTTTATACGTGTTATACTTTGCGTACTTGTTGTTTAGAAAATAAATGTGGTATTAATTATTGTCATTTATGAAGTGTTAACACTCTTAATGTGTAAGCAATGAGTAAGAGCTGCACCCATTTGATGCACTGTCTAAACCAAAATAGTGAGAAAATAAAATAGACTCAATGTGAAAATTAACATGAGTTTTCTGCCAAAGTAGAAATTAAAAAAAGTTAATTATTCTAGTAGCCAACTTCACACTGTAAAATCTAGTGGAGAAAATGCGTGTCTCATACCCAGTCCAGGAGGAGTACAAAGTCTAAAGGCTTGTCAGTGGCTGTTTTGAGCAGGAAGGTTGTTTGAGTTGCTGGAAGGAAGTTCTGCCTCTCTTGCAGGGTCTCTGTTTGTCTCCACCCTACCCCTCCCTGTTGAAGTCATCTGTTAACCAGTTTTATTTCAGAAGCCAGCTCCTTGATTAGCTGTAAGCTAGTCTTCATTGTCTAGCAAGGATTATATCAACCTACTTTTTGCCTCTGGTCTCTGGCAGAATCAGCAGTAAAATTGAGCTGATCTATACCTCTGCAGTAAAGCATGCTAAAGCAGTGTTCAGGACTTGCTACTTCAAAGAGTGACTATTTAAAGATACTTTGACATTGGAGCTTGACTACATTTGTCCTGATTTAGTGGCACTACCCTTTCATAGGGATAGGTCTGCTTGGTCCATTCAGGTCTAGTCTGCAACTGGAACTGAGTACTGAGGGAGAGTCTAACCACACAACAACTTACAGTTTTGGAGACACATCTCATTAATACACTTATCTTTCCAATGAAACTATTCATATGATTCAAATGTTTCTTTACCCACCTTCTAAAACTAAATGCAATTAAATATATTTTTTTTTCATTTACCTGTAAGTAGGTTTGAAAACATGTGGAATTGGAGTACCTCTGAGTGCCAGAAACATCTATTTATGACAAAATTAAATATTCTGTCATAAAAATAATTAACTTTTCTATTTTTCTACTAGAATGTGTTGGATATTGTATTTAGATAAGTTGTGCTTTAATAAGATGCAAAAAGTAAAACATTTATTACATGAATGATAAGATTAATCGAGCTACTATGGTTCAGAAAAAAATGGTAATACTCATGTTTGGAAGGAATGTGAAATAGCATAAAAAAATTAAAATATTTATGGATGAAGGTGAAACTTTCAAATGTCAAATGCTTTACTGTGTAGGTGCTTATCAGATAATTCATTGTGGTTCTTAAAGTTAGCAAAGTTTTCTACATTTTTCTAAATTTAGAAAAGTTAGTCTTCAAGCAAGTATATGTCCCCTGTCTCACATCACCTTTAGTCCAGGAGCCACTAATTTTGCACCCTTATACAGAGCACATCCGGGCAAACCAAAGCAGTCCTTTGCCAGAGCAACAAGGGCAGGCAGTTACCAAGCCTGCCATTTCTCTGGGCAATGTCTAAGTCTGCCCTTACAATGAGAAAAGCTTATTTTCTAAAGTCTTATAAGCTGGCATCTGTTCTCTTGCAGCCCAAAGCCTTCACCCTCAGCCTTTGCCCACACCAGGTGTCAGTTATCCCCCAGATGTCATAAGTTACTTGTGAGAGTCTCCACCAAACTTTGGTGCACCCAAGTTGTGATTAGGAGGTTTCTAGTGCAAGTTTTACATGTTCTGGCCACAGTTTTCACTTTCCCATTTATTTTCTCCTTTCCTTTCCTGTCTGTCAATATTCTGCATCCTTTGGTGGAGCGACCTTTCAGCATGTAAAAAACTTATGCTGTGAGGACAGGTTGAAATTTGCAATTTTCCTAAGTAAGCAATGTCACTCTATCATTACTTTGTTCCCTAGAGTAAAGGATCATCTACAGAAAAGTGCCCTGGCAAATTGAATGTGCTTCAGAGGGAGCAGAACAATTGAACATGTAGCTTCAACAAAAATGTTTATATTCTACACCTACCTAAAATGTCATAGAACAGACTGAGAATTTGCTACTGATTTGATTGCTACTCACCTGAAATTATTCAGGGGACAAACCACTTCTGTCCATCAGATTCCAAATGTCAGAAAATGGCCACCCTTTCCAGTTCCCTTTCTGTGTACATATTCTCTTCATCAACTTAGTTTCACTTTAATTGATGAAACAAAAACAAACCTTTAAGTAAAAGCAAGCAGTTTCCAATTCAGAATGTGGACAATGGCTTTTCTCTGCTTTCACTGTTCTCTATGATGCCTATTTAGTGGTAAGTCTTTTAAAAATCCACGGGGCTTTTGTGACTTGCTGCTAATGAACTATGTTGTTAAGCCTTTTGAGCATTTCTGAAAATCAGTGACAGGTTTTTCTCAAACTCAAATTAATTTCTAGTAAGTCCATCCCATTAAAGCTAACCTATTTACCAATCTGTTGTTTGATGCGTTAGCTCTGAGCTGTGTGTTTTCTGATCACTCTGCTTGTGGGAGTTCGATCTGCTGCGTTTGGTGAACTTACTCCATTTAAAATGTTGTTTCATGTAACTGGGTCACTGGTAGTTAACTTAGGACCCAAGTGCAAAAGCCACTACTTTTATAAAACATAACACACATCACGTTTGTTGTTTCATAATAGATCAGAAGCTGAACCCAAGTTGGATGGCCTATTTTAATTGGTTGGGAAAATAATGAAACCTTTGATATGCAAACAAATATACATGTTTACATTAAATTTGATATTATGGTGAGAAGCCTAATATACTTTCATTTCTATCCATTGCTTAAGTTATATATTTCATAGAAATTTAGTGTATTTTTTCAAGTATATAAAATGCATAAATATATGTAACCTGAACTTCAAAATTAATATGACCTTTATTTATTGAGCAGCTCTCCTGTCTACCTTCTGACCTGGTTGCATAATATAATGTAATTATACTTGTTTGGAAACCATTGCTTTCAGTCAAGCATTCAGTTCTTGCTGCAAATGTAGGTCAGCTGCTTATAGGTCAGAGCATTTCTGGGGTCTGCAGCTTGATTTTAGAACCCATCGTTTTTAATTCTAGATGACTTCTGAGTGTTGAATACAATCAGATAAGTGTAATTATAACTAAAAGCAAATTTATATAAACGGATGCAGACAGACTTCAGTGGGGTCTCACGATGCACAAACCAGCTCCACATCTTAGGTTGCAGAGCTGTGGCATAACTAATGCTTTTCTGGGGACAGGTGATGCCTGCTGAAACTTGCCTGTAAGCACAGGTGTAAAAAGTAGTTTTTCCTGGTTAATATAATGTTCTTTTCTGTTTGGATGTTGGTTTTCTTATGCAAAATAATTCTCTTTTAAACCAGTTTCCTACTAGAACCTTGTATGTACCAGTCTGATTAGAATCCTTTTTCTCTTTAAATAGGAACTAGAACAACTGCTAATGATGGAGACAAAAAATTACAGAAAGACCATAAAGTTTTACCAGAAACTATTGCAGAAAGAAAGAAGAAGCAAAGGTAAGATTACAGCAACTTTCCAGTAACGAAATGGGTGCATTTTCGTAGAATTGTCTAGGTTGGAAGGAAGATCATCTAGTCAACCATCAACATAACTCTGATTTTAAAAAAAAACAAAAACAAAACAAAAAAAAACCACCACACCACCACACACAAAAAAACCCCCACATCACTAAACCATGTCTCTAAGCACTATGTCAACCCGTCTTTTAAATCCCTCCAGGGATGGTGCCTCAACCCCTTCCCTGGGCAGCCCATCCCAAGGCTTAAGAACCCTTTCTGTGTAAACATTTTTCCTAATATCAAATCTAAACCTCCCCTGGTGCAGCTTGAGGCCATTTCCTCTTGTCCTGTGACTTGGGAGAAGAGACCGACCCCCCCCTGGCTACACCCTCCTTTCAGGGAGTTGGAGAGAGCGAGAAGGTCTCCCCTCAGCCTCCTTTTCTCCAGGCTGAACCCCCCCAGCTCCCTCAGCCTCTCCTCATCAGACTTCTTCTCCAGACCCCTCACCAGCTCCGTTGCCCTTCTCTGGACCCGCTCCAGCACCTCGATGTCTTTTTTGTGGTGAGGGGCTCAAAACTGGACACAGCCCTCGAGGGGGAGCCTCACCAGTGCCCAGTACAGGGGGACCATCACCTCCCGAGTCCTACTCCCCACGCTGTTCCTGACACAGGCCAGGATGCTCGNCAGCCACTCTGCCCCCAGCCTGTAGCGCTGCAGGGGCTTGGTGGGACCCAAGTGCAGGACCCAGCACTTGGCCTTGTTGAACCTCATCCCGTTGGGCTTGGCCCATTTTTTTTAAGGATTTTTTTTTTTCTGTACATCGAATCATTTATGTTCTTATGCTGTGTTTTTTAAATCTAAAGGTCCTGAAACTAAATCTATATTGCCTAAATTGAGAGGACAGCTACAGGAGATGAAATCAAAAGTACAGTTTCTTGAGCTGGTGAAGAAATATGTACAGGCAAGTCAGACTTTATTTGGCTTGTGGTTTGTTTGTCATTTCAGTACCTCATCAGTGTAGTCGGTATATGAAACATTAAAAGTTGTGTGTCAAAGTGCCAAATTAAGTAGGATCTAAAAGAATTAATAAAATAAAGGTAGCTTCTACTAGTATTGTTTAAAAAGAGGGGAATAAAAAGCAATTGTATGAAATGTAAATTGGCTTTAAGTTGCGTTGACTGCATTTTGTGTGAATTTTCATCTTTATTTTCCTACATTTTATTTTTTCATGGCTTTGTGTCTTTGAGCAGATCATGTATGCAGAGCAGTGGGGTGTGGAATCCTGGGTGCTGCCAACAGTCATTCACAATGGGAGAGCTGGCACCGCGGACGGGGCACCTCTGGATGAGTCATCATTGCTTCTTTACTATTGCACAGAGAAACACCAATGTCATAATCAAAATGGAATAAGAGTTCTGCAGGCTGGTACACCACTTGGTTTAATGGCTTATTTGTATTCTAGGTATAGTATATTTTGCACATCCTTAATTGGGAGCGGTTTGAGGCACAGTTGCTAATTCAGGGAAAAACAGTCTCTGTGATAACTCCTAGTTACTCAAAATTGCATAAATTCTCCTCTCTCTATCAAGTTTAATCTTACTTCTATGAACACTTATTTACAGAAATGGACATGGAAATGCCAAAAGACAGACTTTTAAGAAGTAAGCCAAACTGCTAAGTTTGGATTTGGATAAAACTTGAAGCATTTGATACTAAACCAAAAAGTAATAACTTTAAACTTTTTTTATCCTTTACTTATTTGAAGTTTTGCTCTGATTGATAGTTGTCATGGAATCAAGGCTTTATGTTACTGCCAACTGTATAACAATTCTTCAGAACATATAATTTGATAATTCTTATTAATAGCGTCTGGATGTGAAAATGTATAGGTTCTGTTTTACAGATTATTGTCCCAGTCCTTGGGACTGACCAAGATGCAGGCTTATTTTAGGGCTTAAATAGGGGCAAAGATGTCCTTGAACCTTCAACTTGAATGAGGGCAGCGTTGTTTTAAGGTACCTGAACCTTAATAGTATGAAGGACGGAAACCGCCTGAGTGGCTCCATCAGACTTGTGCCACTGCAGAGGGAGCAACTTCCAGCTACTTATCCCAACTTATCCTATCTCTGAGACCCAGTTACTTATCCTGACTGCCACTTATCCTCGTAGTTAATATTTTGCACAAAATGAACAAATTGTTTTGGAATCAGAGCTTCCATATTCATCAAACCCAAACTTTCATGGTTAGCTGTAAGCCATCAGGAAACCAGGACAATTTACCTGTGTTAAGACCTTGAGAGTGTGTGTATATAGATAAAAAATTAAAATGCACTCATTTTTAATGTGTGTATATAATAAGTTTGTTTTGTTGTTAAAGCAACCAGTGCTCTAATTAGAACTACAGGAAATTGATTCTTGCTTAGAGTATCTACTTTTTATGCTATTATAATAAAAGTCTTTCAAAACAACATCAAGTGAGATGATAGGAAAAAAAGAAAATGAAATATATATTTCCATGCTATTTAGAATGTAACTTTTGATAATAGAAATGTCGAAGTGTTTAAAATCCTTGTTGATTTTTGATATTTTGAGGACTTTTTTTGGTGTTGCTGTACTCTAATGCAAGAAGAAATTTTGTTCTTGCTTGTCTGAAGTTTTTCTTATGCTTCACAGAAATGCGTTTTTAGAAGGTTATGTACAGCAGTTTCTCTACACATTTCGCTATTTCTGCACACAAGAAGAATTTTTGCAGTTTCTTCTTGATAGAATCAGCAGCAGTTTATCCAGGTAATTTCATGTGAAAAATTTTATCAAAGCACAATTGACTTCTACCCCACAATGGCAAATAGCTGTTTCTGAAAAGAACTACTTAAACTGAATTTTGGTGGTTTTGTAAGACTCTTGGCAAGCAAGAATGAAGCTAGAGTAAGTGCTATGTTTGACAATGTGCTTAGTTCTTTTTTCTTCTGAATCTGAGTTGTCAGTGATGGGTTGTAAGTACAACTACGACTTTGTTTCCATAGAGCCATGGATTCTAGAGACATGAAATGTAAGAATTAAAGATTATACAGTCAATACCTGTGAGGAGTGAGGAATTGTGGAGCCACGCTGCTGAGCGAGAGCTCGGCAGGTGTTCTTGCACTGATGGGAAGGAAGCCTTGAGAACAGTAAAACAATGTCTTTATATGGTATTATCTGTGTGGTGTGAAATCTAGCAAGCCAGCGCAAATAATAGATAGCAAGGTATACAACAGATAGCAAGGTAGAAAAATAGAAAGTAATGTTTTCGTAGTTTAAGCGCATGGACACTTCCTTGTAGTGGACATCCACTTGCAACCTATCTGTGCAGAGAGCGCAGCACGAGATCAAAAGAGAGAAACTATATATGCTGTAAAAATGACATTAAACATCTTTGCTTCCTCACTTTGCGGAGTCTGTGCCCTTTGTTGCTGCAAATACCAAACAATACTTGTGGGTTTTTCATCACTTATTTTTAAATTGAAATTGGATGTCAATTTTGGTGAAATAAGTGCCTTTTTCTTCTCACCAGTGCAAGCCTGGATCCTTCCTCATCACTTACCAAAATATGTAACCGCAGTTTCTACATCCTGCAGGCTTGGATTGAAGACTGTTACAGTGTAGACTTTGCAACAAATGCTGATCTTTTGTGTACCCTAAAAGAATTTATTTCTTCCAAGGCAAGTCAGAATTTCATAGGAAGCTTTAAGAAAAAAAAATCAATTTATGTTATATTATGTTATGTTGTATTATATTAATATGTAAGATTGTTATTAGAAAAAACTGTTCTTATTACAATTAAAGTAAAAGAAAAATAATGCTATCTTTGGCTATGTTCAATATGTCTGGTTTTGGACAGACATGAATCTTAGAACTATATTGTGTCTTGCTTACAATTTATGGGAAATTGAGTTCGATATTCTGTTAACGTGCTTTGCATTTACAGGTTGCTCCGTTAAATGGCTATGGTGAGCACTTGTTGTTGTTGCTTGAGGATACTTCTGCCAGGAAAAGTGGCAGTGCTCATCAGTGCTGCAGCATGGACAAATGTGAAGAGGACGGCGAGAAGGACAGAAAAACATTACGTTCTCTATGTAAAAAGCTGTCAGAAGATGTTTCCAGAAAGGGATGTATTTTCTTCACACTGCAGTTTATAGACCACATTTACGTATATTATTTTCTGATAAAAACTAGAGTATCCAACTTAGGGTCTACATCCTGGTGACAGGGTGTAGACAGGACAAGTGGCAGTGGGCACAAATTTGAACATAAGTTCCATCTAAACATGAGGAGGAACTTCTTTACTTCGAGGGTAGCAGAGCCCTGGAAGAGGCTGCCCAGAGAGGTGGTGAAGTCTCCATCTCTGGAGACATTCAAACCCACCTGGACACGTTCCTGTCCCACCTGCTCTGGGTAACTCTGCTGTGGCAGGGGGGTTGCTGGAGAAGTCCCTTCCAACCCCATATCATTCTGTGATCCTCATTTAGTAAAACTGATGTACCTGAATTTTAAATTTTCTTTTGAAAGTGTCTAAAACCTCAACAGTCCTATGACTGTGGAAGTCATTTTAAGCCTTGATTCCACCCTGTCAGCTGTTTCAGTAATAGTAGATCAGATAATCAAAATTTTGAGAGTTGAACTCTTCATCCTTGATGCTAGCATGTGACTCATTACTAGGAAACATTTTCCCCATTGTCAAACATTATTACTTTTTATTAGGCATATATATTGCTAAGTCTATAAATACAGGAAAAGAGTGGGGAATGAGGGGTTTCCTGCTAGAACTTCAAAGCTTGTAGCAAAACTTTGTCTGAACTTTTGTCTGTATTCACTGATTCATGCATATACTGTGCTAGTGAAAGGTAACTCCAGAAGCTGGAGCATACTGTAGGCTTTTCTTTGGAAAGGGCTGTTTGATTCTAAGAAAAAAGATTATAAGAAATAGTATGAGACAGTAAAAAGTAAAACATAAAATATACGACTTCAGAATATAAACTATTTTATGGCAGCAAGCTTGAATACAGAGATCTTTTGATTGTTGTTTGAGGTCTGGTAGCCTCCTGCTCAGACTCATCAACTCTGCTTATTTTATTAGCTTAAAATAGCAATGTTGAATGAACCCATTAGTGTCTGGGCTAGCCTTTAAGTTTTGCATCCACAGAGGTGTTTCTCTAAAAAACATTCCAGAAAGTTAAATCAAAGGGAGACATAATGTTTGCTTTAGAGAAGTTGTATCTTTACATATTTTTTTTCTACAGAACTTTAACTGGAAACTTTCCAAAGGTATGGGATCGACTGCACAATATCAGAGAGAGCAACTACACACAATTTCATCAGTTTTGCCAAAGCCGTCCTATAACAGTTTTACAGAAGAATTCCTAGTCTCCTTTGCTAAAGCAGATGAAGTGGGACCATATCTCTTAATGGAATACAGCGCACAACAGCTTTGTTGTCAGCTGACATTATTGCAACAGGTACAAAGGATTATGTTTGTTTGGAAGTACAAATAATATCTATTTTCTTTATACTCAGCCTTCTTTCTCCAACAATCCATTTTCCAACCCTGTTTCAAGCTTATTTCATACTATTTAATGAGATTTTTAATTAAAATAATCTGTTTTTCTCTTGAAATCTCTACAGAAAAATTTAGAATGGCTAATTGTATTCTTAGGCTGTGATCCCTCTGATAAATTTGCTGAAGGTGGTGGGGAGGCAGGGGAAGCCTCTGTCATTTTTATCCCTGAGCATTTTAGAGGAACTACTAGATCTAACAACAGATATATCTTGCTCTTTTTGTTTAGGAAGTATTTCATAAATGTCATCCAGTACACTTTCTAAATTCAAGAGCACTTGGTGTTAAAGACAAATGTGCTGCTGTTCAAAAGTAAGTTGTTTATTTTAGCTGCCCTTCTTTTGTTGCACAATAATTTGCTGTGTTACACCTTCAGTACATCCAGGAAGAGAGAAACATTTTAAATACTTGCTATCATTTTGACAGACTAGATAGTCTGTTTACATAAAGTTTTGAATTTCAGGAAATTTTATACACGTGTATGAATATGTACTTATGCACATACGCATATGTGGTAGATCACATTTGCAATGGGATTCCTTTGAAATCTAAAGTGGGTCAGGCTATTTCTGAAGACTTGTGTTAGAGTGGTTGCTTCAGAGTTTCTCTTTTTGTCAGAAAAAAAATTGTAACAGTTTCTGAAACAAGCAAATTGATGATACTTGTGTGTATGTATATAAAATCTCAGTGACCATCATAGAAGAGATGAGGTTGGAAAAGACCTCTCAAGATTGTGTAGTCCAACAACCCTGCCTTGGGCAAGGTTGGCTAGAGCAGGTTGCCTGGGATCATGTGCAGCTGGGTTCTGGATGTGGATGGAGACTCCAAAACCTCCCTATGGGATTTTCGCTTTGTACTGTGAGGTAGATGAAGTATCAGTATCTACAGATACATAAGCATAGAGTGGTTACCAACCTATTTACATTACTTGCTCAATGGTAATGTTTTCATCTAGACATGGATTTAAGTATATTTGCTTGTGGTCTACTTCTTACATCTTCAGTGGATTCAGCTAGCTTCTAATTAGTACTTGTTAATTGCACTATCTGTAGAAACTATTTTGTTTAAGGATAGCAAATGAACACCTGAAGCAGCTCATCTTTTACAGGCTGTTAAATGGCAGAGGCTAAATCAGCTGGTAAATACTGGTTTGAGGGTCAGGCTTTGGAAACTGTTTGGTGCCATGAGGCGTCAGGCTCAATTTCTTCTGTGGCTGCCGTTATTAATAAGTTTGGATTTCTTGCTGTTATTTTGTGTCAGATTGGATGGTTTATTTTGTTCAGTAACGAGTGGTGATGGTGTCTTTATGTACAGAAATGTATACTGCATATGCTTATCTTGTAATCACATATAATTATCTGGTAATTATAATGAAGAAAAAGCAACATAGCTTGCTGTGTACTTTGTAAAAGATTATAAAACCAAGACTACAAGCACTGCATAATTATTTTAAACAATTAGAAGCTGGCATCTTTGCAAATCAGAATTTTCTTTGAAAATCCAAAATCAGCATGAATTATTTTTACCTTTTTTTCTCATTTTCTCCGTAGAGCTGTTTCTACTGAGACAGTTTCACTTAAAGTCTGTAATCTGTTTCTGTCGAAGTGCATACAAGACCAGTACCTTCTACAATTATTAAGATATGCAGACAATATCAGCACCTGGATTGCTGCTGAAATTGTAACATGTCACACAACTAAGGTTTGTCATTATTTTATCATAGTATTAATTATGAAACAATTCTTTATTTGTTATTGTATATGAGTTGCAATGTAGCAAAGATGCGAGAAATATTCGGAAATACACCTGTGAGTGGACTGTTAACAATTTGATTTGTTATCACAAGGAGAGTCTTGGATGTTTTGTAGTAGCAGGTGTCAAAACCTAATAGAACTTAAGAAATGCATTGCCTGAGGAGAACAAATGGCAGACTTTAACAAGGACACCTTGGTGCCAGAAAAGACACCTTTGTCTTTGGGTGCAATTGTTAGCACAGTCAACAATTTTGGTAACAAATACAAAAAGAAAACACATCTTTTCTTCCTTCATTTAATTTTATTATGTAGATTTACCATATATGTTTAGTATATTTTTTTATATATATATAGTATATCTTAATATTTTTTTTCAGCTGCAGGTGAGCTTGTTATCAAAATTTCTTCTTACAGCAAAATGCTGCTATGAACAAAGAAATTTTGCTACTGCGATGCAAATCCTAGCAGGCTTAGAAAACCTTATTGTACGACAGTTACCAGTAAGTGTGGCACTCTGTTCTGTAACTATTTTGCTTAGCATAATCTTGTTCCAATATGGACATTAATGTGAAAACCAAAAATATATTTTGTTTTGTTGTAAGGCCTGGAAAATTTTACCTGCAAAAGTAGCTGAAATAATGGAGGAACTCAAGGCTGTTGAGGTATAGTATAAAGTCTTTAATGTAAAAATACTTCTTTGAGGCTGGAGAAGATGCAAAATCTGCTTAAATGGGTGCCTCTGCAGAATGAAGGCCATAATTATTACTTTGAATTAAAATCTCCTTCATAATACAATTTAAGACTTCTGACTCTTAATCTAAGAGTTTACATTCATTTTCATCTCAGTATTTCTCAAAAATGTATCCTATGTGTGACTAAAAATCAAGAAAGAAATTTCAAAGCAAGCTAGGACGTTAGATACACTTTTTCCGATTATATCTGCAAGAGTTTTGTGGCTGTAGTCTTGAAAAATCTTAAATGTTTATTTTATCACAAGCAATTTAAAGTTGTAGAGTGAAGTTCTAGAATTTAATTTCAGCTGTGACTTAAAATTATGTATGAACTATCTTTTGATTAAAGTTACTTTTTCATTTGTGTACTTTAAAATGTTTGCCACCAGATTAATTCATAGTGTTGTCTTCAACTTCAATGCCAAAAGTTAAAACTTATGACAAATAAATGCATAGTACTAAACACATGAAGTGGAGAACTTGGTAAAACCTCCCCCGATACTTAACATGAGATTTAT
>VXAK01007159.1:3671-35035 GCA_013399435.1 Arenaria interpres | reverse complement strand
ATTCAAAACACTTCCAACAATTCCATCAGCCCATGTTTTGGCAATGCATGTCCAACAACTTGAAACTGGAGGATTCACAATGACAAATGGAGCGCACAAGTGGACTAAACTTCGGTAATTATTTTAATTATGTATTTATGTATATCACCTAACTTTTAAAAATAGAATATTGTCTAATGGGATAATGAGAATAGTTTCAGTCATTCTGACATCTAACTAAAGGGACATATACTATAGAAGAGAATGTTCAATGCCTTTGAATTTCTTTCAGTTTGGTATTTGCATTTTTGTGGTTTATTTTTTTTGTTTGGGTTTTTTTTTTAATCATCAACAAAACAAACTAATCTTTTTCTCTCTTTCAAGAAATATTGCGAAAGTTGTGAGCCAAGTTCATGCGTTTCAAGAGAATCCTTATACATATACACCAGATTTCAAGCTGCAGTCTTACCTCAGGCAAAGAATAACTCGTTATAAAGATGCAAACGTTTCTGCCTTGGCAGCTGACAACTGTGCCAACTTCCATCAGATACCAACAGAAAAACATTCTCGAAAAATTCAGGACACCCTGCGCAGAATGAAGGCAACATTTCAGTAAATATTTACATTTCATCTTTTCTATTCCAAGTGTAAGTTGTAAAATTGGATTAAGTTGACTTCATCTCCTGGACTAATTCCCAAGCAAATACTTAAGTGAAGTGATTAAAATACTATCTCAAGTTGAAATAATTATATTTCTTAACATGGAATTATAAAATGCTGACTAGTGAGATTTGCATCCCTGGCAACTGGATGATAGATCAAAAGAATAAAAATAAAGATGAAAGTAAAGAGTGAGTGTAGATGAAAAGGATGATTAATTTTGTCACATTCTTTAGCATTAAAAAAAAAAATAGTCCACAAACAAATATCTAAAAACTACTGTGGGAATAAGTTAAAATTAATGCATACAGAAAATAAGGCTTCTGTTGCAAAGTTGGCCTAGGGAGTTCCGAGTATAGTTCATGAAATGTTGAATATATTTTTATATAAACTACTACACTTGTATCCTGTCACAGTGTGCATATAATTCAGGGACATAGATCCTCTACTGTCCTTTGATGTTGGTGTGTCTTGCTTTTGTGTTGCATATTATGAAAACTATAATTGACTTAAGTAACTGGCCATCTTTTTCTTCAAGTATACTAAGGAAGGAAAGGAATGCCACGCTGCAACTTTTTTTGTTTCAATTGTAATGTCATCGAACTAACCTGTTTCCAAATGAAAGTAAGATCTGAATCTAAATATTACCAATTTGTTACTCTGCTTCTGACTTCATGGCCTTGTGAAAACAGTAAATGTGAAATTGCCTTTTTTTTTTTTTCTCCTGTATTTGGCACAAGAATCACTTTGCCAATTTGTGTATGTGTGTATGCACATTTGATTATGGCTTTTGCTCCTGAGGTTGCTTTTGTAGATTGCAGTACTCCAGCAGCATTAAATAAAAGATAACTGTGTGAAATTTGGCTCTGCAACTTGCAAAACTTTGGTGCTAACCTATTTATAGAGCTTATACTTACAAAACCTCCTAAATGGCAGTGAAATGTGTTGCTGCTGCAAGAAAGTTTGCTGAACTACCCAGGTTTATGCAATGCCAAAATGTTAAGGCTACAAATTAATTAGAAGTATTTCTGACAGAGGGAACGATGGTCATATTAGAGGAGAAGCAGGGAAGGGCAAGGAACAGCTAAAATGAGCTCTGTCCTGAAAGTTTTTTGCTAGAACTGTGTTTAGAAAATGAAAAAGGAAAATGCTTTGAGAAATGTGAAGAGCAGATGTGAACTGTCTTGGCACATTTTAGTGATGGAGAAGGATAATGATGTAAGAAATGGGAACGCGCACATGTCTGGTATTTTGCAAATTGTACTATCGCATTTGACAGAAATGCATGTGCACATGTTAAATTGTAGCTTTTTCAATGTCTAAGAGGAAAGCTTCTCCTTTTCTTTTGTCAATAACAGCAATATATACATCACAGGCCACCCCCTTCTCATCTGTCTCAATAAAAACAAGGAATGTCCATACTTTCCATTAAATACCTCGGTTACTTTTTCATGCTAGTATATTAATACTAACTTTTATACACTGGAGAATTCAGTCCTTAACAGTGTTTTATTGCATTTGTTCTACTTTTAAGATTATTTGTTTTGTTATTTACCAAATGTAGGTTTAACATGTCATTAATTGTAGTATTCTGACTTACCCTTAAGGAAGTAAAATATGTTGCCATTTCTCTAAAAATTGCCAAATGTGAACATATTTAATCTTTACCTCCTATCTTTATATTTTATAGGGATTTGAGAATATTATTGATAGCCTCATCTTCAGACATACATTTCACATATTTAATCTACATGCATTTATTTTAAAGAATTGTTTTTATTAGTAGTTATTTGTTTTTTCTCAATTAAAAATTACCATTTACTTAGAGCCATGCCTTGCCTTTGAAAGACAGCAATATTTTAAGTACCATAAGCTTTACTCATGTAAAGAACTCCACAAAACTTACTAATCACATTATCTTAATAAATTCATTTTATGTATTTGCTAGTCAGACTGTTGAAATTGCTTTTGTGGGTTTACTTATTTATATTTTGCGTTTGGGATAATTAGCTTATATATTTCTTACAGTTTTGTCAGGATTCAAAGCAACTACTGCATCTAGAAAATATTATGTTTATTCTATGACAATAACTGATGCTATACAAGAATTTAAAAATCATTTCTTCTGTATAGTGCTTCAGAGCATCAGACCTTCTATTGCTATAAAGGAATAGCATTGAGTTATGGTACTACTTTTGGGTGTTTTCATCAGTCAGATATTTAAGATTTTTTTATTTAGACACCACCCCACAACAGAAACAACAAAAATGTAAATAGCTATTCTTTTACAAGGAACCCGGTTTGCTTTTGTCCATGAACACTGGTGTATGCACATCTTATGTTACACAGATTTTCAGAAGGAAGTTATGTCTAGCATATAACTGTACTGCTATTTATGACTAACAAGCAGAAAAGTTGGACTAAAGTTTTCTCTCTTTGTGGGAAATGTTCTTTTAAAAGAAAACACAGGACAAAACGTGAAAGAAGCAAGTTCGGTTTTATCTAGTTGGCAAAAATTATTGGCATCAGTAATCATATTGCATAAATGAGGGACTGTGCAGTCTGGCCCCCTGTTTTCATTCCAGAACCAAATTAGAATGTGTGGAAAAAAATGGAGTTTGTTCTTTAAGCCAAAATTGCCACCAACTGTCCTAGTTGTTCTTCATTTCTTTCCACACTTCCCTCATCTTGTTTTTATGTTGTTTATTTTTCAAACAGTGACCCATAGAGTTTCTGAAATGAAGTCTGCTCCTTGGGAGCCTTTCCAGCCGCTCTGTGCATTGATGTTCTTTCTGTGTCCCTTTGCGTGTGTCTATCCCTCTCCTGTAGAGAGCTGGGAACTGTGTCCTAGTTACACTTGCTACGTTTGAAAGCAGATTTCCAGCTCCAACACCTCCAGAAGCCTGCCAGGAAACAGGGATGAGTTGAATTGGATCCTATGAACTATTCTGTAGAACCCCAGACCAAGAAGCTGGAAAATATTTCATGAATCAACACTGATTCATGATTTTGACAAATTTCTTTCCTTGGAAATTTCAGCCACTTCTAAATTTTGCTTTTATAGTTTTCTACATTCTTCTTTTATGTACTGGATTGGTTTCATAAGCATTGCTGAGACTCATAACTTCTCCAAGTACTGTATGCCTTTTGCAAAGGATTAAAATTTTAGGAAGTATGTTTCTGAAGAACAAGTGAATAAACTACAGTTTGAAAGAAGGAAAGCTAATAATAATTTTTCAGTGCTAAATATATTGTTGATTGTTTCAATCCTTGATATTACAATGAGGGAGCAAGTGCAGATAAATTCTTTTTCTCCCTCATACTTGCTTAAATACAATTCAAAGCATATACGCCTCTAAATTACATATTGTGTTTTGTTTGGAGTTTTTCCATTCTTTTTCCCCAAGAAATCTTCTTTCTCAAAACATGCTTTATAAATAATTATTTTAAAATACATGTTGAACTTTAGGAGGAGTCTCAAAACATTGGAAATGCAGATTTGAACAGTATTTAAAAACTCAAGCCCCATAAATCAAGCTTAATTGCATGGTCATCTTTGGGATTTGCCTTACTAACAGGTATTCTTCACCTATAAATATATTTGTCTTCATTTAGTTATTAAAAATATGAATACTGTGAATGTAAAAAAATTTCAGATAGTCATCTTAACTGCCCCCACTACACTTTTGTCATAAAAGTATTTTTCGAAGAGATCTTGTGATTACTTTAGGTACCAATAAATGACTAATCTGTGGTAGAAGTTTCCATTGGGTTTTCAATGTGATTTCATACTCCGATAACTCTCTAAAATACATATTAAAATTAACAATTCCACTTTGCCAATCTCAATTTCAAAATTCCTGCAGCAAAAAGTTAGCAGGACCTTTTTATGTGGCTGTTTTCAATCTATCAATGAGTGACAACAACCCCTGTAGAATAGAAACTTTGATTTGCAGAATTTTCTCCTCTCCCTTTGCAGAGAGAAGCTCTTTAGTTTCTTCTACTGTAATGTTTGAAGATGGCTTTTAGGTATTATGTGAAGGTTTTTTGTGAACGACATGACAGTATGCCAAGACAGCTTCAGCCTGCCGTGGTATTAATGTGCTGCCTGTTTGGGGTTGTTTGTGTGTCTCACATGCAAGCGGAATTAGCAGTTGCCATGTAATGGCCATATTCCAACAGACCATTGCAGTAATCTAGTCTAGGATCTGGTCTTTTCATCATTCTGTTTATTCTTTTTTGGTCTCATGTAGATGATGCTCTTGTAACTTGCCTAAAAGGCAGGACTTTAGTTATGGTCTTGTAAGTCTGTGCTGTGCTTTAGTCCTTTCGTCTGTATGACTCTTTAATTTAATTATTCATTCTAAAGCTAAAGTTGCTCTCATTCTGATGTTGGCATTATGTAGATTAAATTCATACTGACTTTAAACACTAAAATAAATAGTGTTTTTTAAACTGGTAGAACTCAATTGTCATAATGGAACAATTTGAGTTGCCATTATCAGCGGCATAATTTGGAAAGTTTGCTTGGGCATGGTTGAGCCTGAGCATCAGAATTAAAATCTCTGCAAATAGACACTTATTTGTGATCATATCTCTTAAAGCTCATAAAAAGTAACAGTAGTAAATTGTTCACTGAACTAACAGCTACTCAGTATTTTTTTTGCAAACAAGCTAGTGGAACAGGTCTAAAGGAAAAAAAAAAGCTGCTAAATGACAGCTCCAGCTTTGTTTGGATAACCACAGAGTGGCTGACAGTGGCTTGTTATAGAAATGCAAGGTTGTGTCCAGTATGGCTCTGAAGAGATCTGCCTGCATTTGGTATTATTTTATGCCTTCATTAACATACTCTGGTTTATGTGGGGTTCTGCAGGCATGCTGAAGAAGAAGATGAAAATTTTTAATTATCTTGACAACTTGGAAAAATGACACACAATAAAATAAGGCATGGTACACAGATACATGCAAAGTTCCAGGATAATCAGGTGCACAGCCTAGACTAGGGTTACTGCTATTTTGTGGAAAAGAGAAGATAAGAATTAAGTCACTTGCGCTGAAGCAGTGTTTTGATATCCCCTCAGGGTATCTCTGAATTGTCTGTTTCTTGTTGCAAGGAAGTAAAAGGGCAAAGGCCTTGAAGATAAAAGGCCATGAAAAGAACAGATGGCTCCTGAGATTAGTATGTAGATCCACAATCATTAGCAAAGTAACTTTTCACCATGAAGGTTAAACTGCAGGACAAAGGTCAGATATATATGTTAAAGACCACTGTTGGGAATACAAAATCCCCCAAATTAGTTTATTTGAATAAAAGATAATTGACCAAAAGACTTAAAAACAGAGAAAGATGTGGGGCAATAGGTCACCATAGGGTGCGACAGCATCCAGCTCTGGAGTCTTCAACAGAGGGAGGACATGGACCTGTTGGAATGAGTCCAGAGGATGGCCATGAAGATCATCAGAGGGCTGGAGCACCTCTGCTATGAAGACAGGCTGAGAGAGTTGGGGTTGTTCAGCCTGGAGAAGAAAAGGCTCCGGGGAGATCTTTTATAGCAGCCTTCCAGTACCTGAAGGGGGCTACAGGAGAGCTGGGGAGGGACTCTTTATCAGGGATTGTAGAGACAGGACAAGGGGTAATGGTTTTAAATTGGAAGAGGAGAGATTTAGATTAGATATTAAAAAAAAAAATTCTTTACTATGAGGGTGGTGAGACACTTGCCCAGGTTGCCCAGGGAAGTTGTGGGTGCCCCATCCCTGGAAATGTTCAAGATCGGGCTGGACAAGGCTTTGAGCAACCTGGTCTGGTGGGAGGATTCCCTGCCCAGGGCAGGGGGATTGGAATTTTAAGGTCCCCTCCAACCCAAACCATTTTATGATTCTATAGTTTTTTTCTGTGTTTAGATTATAAAAGGTCTAAGTGCCATGGTATGGGGTCTGTAACTGATCATCAGCCGGAAAGAGAGTGTGGAGACTTCATTTGTGCAAATGGGCTACTATTTAAGATTTTACTGTGATTAATAGAAAGAAACATTGAAAATTTGAAGGTGAAAAGCAATCAAGATAAAAGTTACCATGAGACAACAGATTGCGTGATTCAAAGGACAGAAGGGGATGAAAGAAGCCTAATAACAATAATGGGCTTCAAAAAAGCAAACTTCAATGAACTCAATGAATTGGTATACGAGGTCCTAGGGAATGAATTCTAAGGCAATGGGAAATTCAGGAGAGCTAAGAATTTCTAAAAAGAGGTTTCTAGAAGAGGCCATATTTTAAGTATAACAACGGTATATCCTCATGCATAGAAAGAAATCTGATGGAGCGGTGTGGCTGCATCAGGGGCTCATTAGTGACCTGAAATAAGTCAAAAAAAGAATACCAAAAACTGTAGAAACAAGAAGGCTGAATTGGCAAGAATATATATAGAAGAACAACACAGCAGGTTAGGAACAAAACTGGACAAAATGCTGTTGCCTGGCAAGGGAAAAGCAAAGCAACAAAATTGGATTCTTAAACCATTTTCTATCATGCAGTAAGAGGTCTCTGCTTACCAGGAGAGGTGAATAAATATCAGGTAGTGCAAAAGCCTGAACTTCTTGCTGTTTCACTCCCTGATCATGATCAAAGTTCACCTGGAAACATGAGTACAGTCAGAATGGCGGACAATCAAGTTAATTAGATGCATTAGAACATTAAATTCTGATTAAATCTGTTCTATAATAATAAGGAGCAAAACTGAAATAAACTTAGTATGATTATATTTTTTGATTGGGGAAGAATTAGTGAGTTTCCAGAGAGCCAGAAAATAATATTAGTTATTAAAAGTGGGCAAGAGCACACGAATGAGTTGAAAGGCAAGGTAAAAGGAATGACTTGGGGAATCAGCCAGGTGAACTATGGTACCAGAAGAGTTACTGAAAAAGCTGCCTAAAAATCTGCAAGCATAGAGACTAATTTAAAAGGCTAACAGGCATTTGTTCATAAAGTAACTTTAAAATAACTCCTTTGTCAGAGTAACTTTCGCAATAGATAAAAACAAAACAGTATGTTGTATGTTAAAGTCAATAAACCCCTTGACAACAGATCCACCCGACCTGATTATACATTAGGTTGCTAAGTTCCAGGTGATAGTACTTGTAAGGTGGATGCACAACTAGTTAACACACTATTTCATTGGGTGATTACAAGCATTTGTTAAATTGTGAAAATAAGTTGGGATGCAGTGAGGTAGGACTACCTGTATGTTATGAATGAAATACAGGTGCAGATCCCTCAGGACAAGGCACAAAGCTTGGTAAGTGACAGCTTTGGCTTTTGGTAAAGTGTAGCATTACCAGGGCGGGAATCCTGCGACACTAATGCTAATCAAATTGGGAACCTGGTGCAGTGGAGCCCTGCTCTGGAGTGAAGTTCAAGGGAAAGCATGGCAGGGGTGAGTAATAAAACCTGTGCTGATTATGTATCTTACACATCTAATGTCCTGTTTTGCTTATTAGCAAACTGATGTAATGCAGGTGCTGTTGTCCAAATTCCAGGATCTGCAGCTGGCCTTCACCTTGGTGCCCGTGCAGGGGTATATACAGACCGGGGGGAAAGAGAATTCTCCTGGCTTACCATAACAAGGAGATAAAACACGCTTGGGACTCTACATACACTTATGAGGAAGGCAGACTGTCCTGTGTTACCATAAGAAGGTCTACTCCGGCTCTACACTGTATTGTGATGGTTGGGGGCTGGATCCCTTTGTGTCTGGGATTTTTACTAATGAAATACAGGGTGGGATGGAAAGCAAGCTTACACAACATACAAGATTAGAACTCACAATAATCATGATGGTGGTTTAAATTTAAGCTCTAAGTCTTGCATTTCTGGAGGATAAATATGAAATGAAAAATAACTGCAGAACTTCAGAAAAAAATCTCTGGGGACCATAATGGATCACAAACTGAACATGAATCCATGTGTACAGTTTTCAAAAAGAAAAAAAAAATGGGTAAGGGAGAAGACCTGAAGCATACTATAAGAGAGCCATATATGACAGAAGGAATTATCTTGCTCTGTTTGGCACTAGTGAAGCATCAGCAGGAATACTTTACCATTTAGGCACTATACTTAAGATACATACAGGCAAAATGAAAGAGAATAGGGGACCATAGTAAAAATACATTTCAAAAACATAAACAGAGAAAAACAGAAAGAATTGGGCTTATGTAGACAAGATTATGTTGAGCAGAACTGTGTGTGAGAAATGTTGCCGTGAAAAGTGAGTTTTCTCCATGCTCTGTAAAGCTTAAGTCAGGCAGTATTAATTTTGAAGCAAGGGTGATTCTGTTCCAGTTTCTACATTGGAAAGCTGGATGTGGAGCACTGGAATAGATTACTTACACACTTGTGGGATCAGATAAAACTGTCATAAGTGCCCAGGCACTCCCAGTGCCCAGGACAGACTTCCCCTGTCCCTGGGAAGGAGAGGGACTCAGCAGTGATCTACAGTCCCTCTGCATTCTCAGAAAAGTAGATTGGACACAAACTCAAATATTTACCTTCAATCAGGAAATGCTATTAATTTGGTTATTAATTTCATTGTATTCCAGTCACTTTAATTTTCAAGGTTTTACTTGTGTTTTTTTCCACTGATATATAGCAAAAGAACAGGTGTTGCCAAGATGTTAATAGAACTTATGTAAAAGATGTTCTAGAGGAATACTGAACTTCCATTATATACATATGCTAATACAGTGGAAAAGTGACTTCATTCTAAAAAGAGCAGAGGGGTAAAAGCCTGCCATGCACATCCATGTGTTGGGGAAGGGTGGAAGGCAAGTCCTGCCACTCCAGTCATCTTAGCTGCCAAGAACTTGAGTCACCATCCCTAGAAGTATTTAAAAGAAGTGTAGATGTGGCACTTAAGGACGTCGTTCAGTGGTAACTTAGCAGTGTTAGGTTTACGGTTGGACTCTAGGATCTTGAAGGTCTTTTCCAACCTAAATGATTCTCTGATTCTATGATTTTGTTACTGCCTCAGCTAAACTTCTGCAACTTTTTCCCTTCGTGTCGCAGTTTCCTGGATGTGAGGTCTTCATACAACCAGGAGATGGCACAAGAGATCCTTCCAGCCTTTTAGATGCACATGCTGCACTATCAGCAAAGGTATCGTGAAAAACGATCAGCCTCCCAGCTGTGTGCGTAAAATATACCCATTACAAAAAGGCAGACACGAAATGGCAGAGATTTTTTTATATTCGATTTTTAAAACGAATATATGTTTACATTCAGCTGCTCCCTTTAATCTTTTAGAGAAATGCCTGCACACACAACTTCGAAATATTAAGTCTTAATTACTTTCTGTCAACTCATAATGCACTCATTTGTGCAAAACCTGTCAAAGGAAGCACACTGCAAAATATAGATGTTGAGTTACACATTACAGATGCAGTGTAAGCACCTTACCTAACTATATTCCTGTCTCACAGGCTATAGTCCAGCTTTTTCCTTCAGTAAACTGAGAGGGAATGTGAGGATGTGTCTGTGCTCCCTGTTTTGGGATGCAGTGAAGGTAGATGGACAGAGTAATTTGTGTTTTGTTGCTACAATTCTGCATCCTACCAAAGTTATTCTTTTCCTCAGCTAATAGTAACACTTGCAGGATACTTGATGTAAGTGACTGGAAGAAAGAAAACAGGAAGAAACAGTGTGTAGTGACAAACATAGAAGCGGAGAAGAAATAACTAGAAACATGAAATGGAGAAAAGCTTTGAAATCAAAAAAGAAAAAAAGGTAACACTTATTTCCATCTCATTTGAACAGACTTGTTTTGGATCAGTACAAAGATCTGATTTATACTAAGTGTAAGTTAAGGGAACGTAGAGTCAATAAAATATTTTTGCTGCTACATTTCAAAGCAGCATTATATGGGATACACCAGGATGGGCACAGAGGGTGACAGCTGACTGAGGGCTGCCAGCTGTGATAGCTCATTCTCCTGCTGACTCATCACGCTCAAATGCTAACTCTAAAATCAAGGGAAAAAATTATTCTTTCTTTAACAGCTGGAAGTGAAAAGTTACTTTCAGGAATGATAAGTGCTTCAGTCGTGGTATAGCTAGATTTCTATAGAAGGTATTTATGGGAAACAAAAAGTAAAAATAATGGAACATTTCTGATTTAAGACATTATTTTTTATATATTTAATACGTTGTTAAATGTAACTTTAGGAGTAACCATCATGAAAAACTTATCCTTCAGCAAAGACTGACAAAGAAAAAGGCCTTGATCTCAAATGTGGTTACCTCTCTGTTAGGTTTTGAAAAGATTTCAGGGTGTCTAAGCGTGACGTTTTGTGGTCTTGATCAGATTATTAGTCCAAGTGATCTGAACAAGTATTAAAACCAGTGACATTTATGTGAATTTGCATATGCACATTGTTCTCTGTAGGTGCATCTCATATCCCTAGATAATTCATATTTTTACTACAAACCATATCCCAAAGCATATTTATGCATCTAAAAATTAATCCCTATATACTTTGGAAAATAAAACCATTTCTAAACCCCCTTTGCATGCTGCTTCTTTCCAACTAATAGTTTTTAAATCTAGTTACTAGTCTAGACAGAACTAAACCAACTACAGCCTTCTGCGCAGTTTTGTTTGAGCAGTGTCCGTGCTGAGATCTCTCTCAGTATGACAAGAGTGGATGCTGAAGAAGGATTTACATGTCTGAAACTTGGCTGGTTTTCCAACTATAATAGTTCATCTAATCAAAGTCAAGAAAGGAAAAAAAAAAAAAAAAGGAATCTGCTGGTGAATCTTGCTTCTCTAACAATGGCAGTACGTGTTTTAAATGTGATATGACTCATATCAACTTTGATTTTTTTTTTTTTAATAAGCTTAAATTTGGGTAAGGAACTGTTAAAAACGTGTTTTCTTTCTAAATATTTATAACATCTCTGCAGAATATATATTTTTTAAAACATTTCACCAATTCTGCTTAGCTGCTGGTAATAGCCTTATAATAAAGAGCCGTGGGAGCTCTTGGCATTTTGAGCGCTGTGTTGATTTAGATCAATTCCAAGCATGATGAGCCATTTAATTTTCATCTATGCATTGTCACTCTGTTTATTCCAGGCCCTCTTGGTATTTCTGAACATATGGTCTTTTCATTCCTTATGGAAAAGTAGCTCTTATTCTGTCAAAGAGGAAAGATTATAATGATTGGTAGTAAAGAGATTGGTTAGAGGCCATTTGTAATGCTTTTCAGTCACAAGGAGAGATTTCTCAGAAATTACAATGGTAGGATAAACATGCCAGGTCAAAGATCATATAAATTGTATAGCAGATGCCAGCAGCCCTTGCTTCACTGGGCAGACCTTCAACAGGAAACCTGCATGGCCACAGATGAACACACATCCTCCTGTCGCTCATAAACTGCCTTTTTTACTCTGAATTGCATCATCGCCGAGCTACTCCCAAGGACCACATCTTCACTCTACCCTAGTCTCACAGGACACTCCACTGTTAGGAGAAAGGATCACCTGCTGTAATAAAATGACAATCCCCTTCTTTGGTCTTACCTGCACTGTAACAATGTGAAGTGGTGCAGTTTTCTCCACTACCTGTGGATAGTCCAAAGTACTCGGCAGCCCTTGGTTACTCTCTCTTCAGTTCCTTCAAAGCTTCAATAGGAGGGGCTCTGAGCTGGCTTGCTGGGGCAGAGCTGGCCTTTGGGCTGGAAGATGTGGAGCAGCAATTAATTCTCAAAGGCTGGGCTGTTTCCCAAAAGATATCTGGTTCTCAACTGCTTGGTAGGCATCCAAGCAGGATCACACCCAGTACTGCAGAACCTCCTCAGCCTTGTGTATATACATTTCTGCAGAGCTGCCTTGCATTTGCCCAGCCAGGCATCTATAATGCCACTTCTTGGCCTCTTTGAATGCAGCTGCTGCTCACATGAAATATAGGGGTCAGGTGACAAACGTCAACTCATTTTAATTCTCGTGGATGCTAACGTATTCCCATCTCCATCTCCATTCCCACAGAATGGCCTGGCCTGGGCTGGCATTTGGCATTATGATCCTCAGAATCCTTTGGTCTTCAGGAAGCTGATGGTCCTTATTTTCATGAGGAAGGTGCTGCCTCCCCAAAGAGAGCAACTATGTGGTGTACAAACATCTGCATGAAGTATTGTCAATATCTTCAGTAAATGGATCTTTTGCTAGTGGTAGTCATGTAAGCATGTCTGAGCTCTTTTTCTCCATCTTCTTGTAGCAGCAGAGGGAAAGGTTCTATCTGGTCCTGCTCTACTCTCTGACTAATTCCCAAGGACTTTAGCATAAGCAGGGTTTCATCACATTGGTAAGATTACTTGATTTTAAACATGCTATTTCTGAACCACAGTTTATCAGGAGGTTTTTAAACAAACACCTAATGAATAATAGATAGAAAGAAGGCAGCTTAAGAATTTCAGATAAAATTAAACTAGCAGCTGTTAAATATTGTAGCAGTCATTACACCCAGAAGTCATCTGCCATCTATCCAGAATACTTATACATTTTATGTATAGTGGAAATGAGATTTGGTTTAACCTTGTCACAATGTGATCAATTTCTGTCTCTGAGAGAATAACATTTGACACCATTTTTTCGCTGTGACATTTGCCTCAATAAAATGCAATTAATAAACCAGCAGTGTGTAAAGATGCAATTTGCAGCTCAGATGGTGCAAATATCTCAAAATCTGCAAAGAGACTATGTGACAGATGTATCAATAGATGCTAAAACCCAAGATCTTCTGTTTTTTAGAGCACCATCATATGTCATGTATTCTTTTTGTCCCTGTTGAACAGTTTGAACTACCTTTATTAGTTGACATAAAATAAAGCTGGAATAAATAATGCCATACAGATAGACTGCTTTATACTTTTAAAAAAATATGTATATAGATATATATGTATATAAGTTATATATAAGTATGTAAGTAGCATATGTTATTTATTTTTATATGCGTAGTTAACACTATGTAGGGACTAGGAATGGAAATAATTCTGGGCACAAGGGACATATTTATCTCCCTGGTGTGGGATCTTGCCCTATCTGTGATGCAGAATGCTGTTAAAGTAGTCGGAGAGATTTAAATTGAGAAGAAAACTTGAAGGAAAATTTCCTTCTTCTAATGTTCATGAAAATTTGGTCCTCGAGAAAGGCATTTTGCCTGACTGCATCACAGGTTTGGCAGGATTCTCCAGGCAGGCAATGGCACTAATATCACCACTTCTGGCTGGAGAGGCTGCTTCCAACCCACATGTTAAACACAACTGACCCAAGGGACTTGGCATTTAGTAACTCAGCAGAGCAGATTCCTGTTTGTCTCCCTCCCATCTCCTGCCTACTTGGTCTGCTCTGGAAAATATGTTGGCACCAGAACTGGCTCATCCTCAGAAGCTCTGCTACTTTAAAAAATTTCCTCGGGTTTGTGGTGGGCGTAGTCTTCACAGATACCTAATGAAAAGAACAGTTAAGAACCTGTGCTTGGGATATTCAGGCTGTGGCAGGGAAGGGGGGGTGGGGTGGATTTTTTTATAAAACGGGAAATTTAAAGCAAATCATGTACATTTTGATCAAGTAAACTCTGTAAACTTCCCATTGTTAATCAGAAAGTGCTTGGGAAGGATAAATGGATGAGGTTTTAAGTAATTAGATAGGAAACACATTCATACAGTGAAAAAAAACAACTAACAAAAAAAAAAAAAACAAACCACCACAAATATATGTGTCCCGCAGGGCTTTGTCCATGTTAGAGATGTTTGTAGGCTTTTTTAGGTATGTAACCGATGTACAGGAGGCATTACTACTTCAGACATTTTTATACCAGTTCCCTTAGTTTCCTCCAGGAAGTTTATTTAGACATTTGAACAGTTCCCTTGATTTTCTCCAGGAAGCTTTTTTAGTGGGCGCAGGCTATTGCTGTAGTGCAGGCTTCAGAGTCAATTCCTACTTACACAGACCAGAAACAAAGGGCTCCATGACCCTACAGTCATGTCTGGTTGTGGTAGCACCCACAGATTCTAAATCAGTTATTAGCCACCTTTAAATAAAGATGACTGAAAGTCATTTCTATTTTTGTCGGTCAGAGACAATTAAACTCTTGAGCAGTGGCATCACTGGTAGAACAGAGGAGGACTCAGGCTATGCCGTGAAAATGAGCAAGCAAGGAGAGATAGCTTAGAATGGGCTCACAGGTCAACATCATTCAATGAAGCAATTTGCTATAGCAACCTTATTTTGAGTGGACAGGAGCTGAAACGTAGGTTTTATGGAAAGACAGATGAAGAGGTTTGAGTAAAACATTTTAGTGTATTAATGTAAAGAATATATATATATACACATTGATAGATTTAGATATAAGCTATATAATTAAATAGGAGGAGTTCAGTCTTCAAGCCTCACAGACAGCCTAGGAAATAGTCGGAGGCATGGTTAAATGAACTGTGATCACAGAAGAGTGAATGCTGAGAAACCTAGCAGGAGTGGCAGAACAACAGAGCAAGTCACAAGATAAATGGACAGTGGGGCTTGTGTGTAGGTGGTAGAGTATGAGTGTAAAGCAGAAAACAAGAACAAGGACAGACAAATCAGACATGCAGTCATGATTTCTGGAGGCAAACCGATGCCAAGCAGGGGTGTGATAAGCATTTTCAATGGTGCAGTAGTCCTGTTCTTGCAAAGAGGGGGGATAGAAAGGGGAGGGAACTCATGGGTACCCTACAGTGAAAAACTGCCTGTAAAACACTAGGAACCTTCTGGCAACATACTGCAGGGGAATTACTGCAGCAGCCAAGTGTTTCTGATGCACACAAAACCCAAAGACGAAATGTGAACACTACTGAAAGCCATGCTGAAGGTAATAAGAGGAAAGATAGGGAGAGTAAGACAGCAGAGAACCCTGTGTGACCTGCAGAGAATCTGGGAGGGAAGATACAACACGAATTCTGTAGCCTCAGCAGAATGTTAATTCTTTTTTTGCTTCTTTAGTCCAGAAAACATACTTTATATAAGCAGCCAGAAGCCAGCCGATTGGTACAAGTGAACAGCCTTGACCTTTACCTTTTTCTGTTTCACAACCTTCTCTTCCAAACCCCTCACCCCATGCCTGGTGCTTTTAACCTGATGCTGCAGTCCCAGGAGAATGCAATGAGTGAGTTTATCCACTTGCTTGTCTTGGGAGCGCGGTGCTCAGCCCAGAAAGGAGCAGGCTTGAGAAGATCTCTTTAGGCAGTGGATCTTCTGCTTGAAAAGGAATAAAAAAGCCAGTTCCAGGGGTAGGGGGATCGGGAGAAGCAGCGTCCCGCCTCCCGCCAGCGTCCGGGGATGCTGGCCCCTGTGCCCTCCCCCGGGGGTGCATTCCCCAGCGCCGTTTGAGGCCACTCAGCTCTATAAATGCCATTTGCATCGGGATAGGATGTAACAAGAGCTGTAAATCACTGACGGCGGAGTGAACTCCTCCAGGGGTAGACATGGCGGAGCCGAGTCTCCGCGAGCTGTGGCAATGTGTGAACGGTATNGGGGGGAGACTGATGGCAATTAGATGATACTTATCTGGCCCTTTGATGTGTATTTACACAAACAACGTTTTCCTCCTGGACTTGCGGTATAAAGGAGGAGCCACGCTCCCCGACACCCTCCATCCCGACATCTCCGAAACAAGACAGGATGACCAAGCCCCCTTTCTCTGTGGAGTGGTTGTCCCAGAGCAGCGAGGCCCTCAAGAGCCCCACCGAGGGCTTCCCGCACCGATCATCTTCGGCGGCCCTGGGCCACCGGCCCGCCTTCAGCCCCGGCTTGAGCGAGCGGAGTGAGGAGCAGTCCACCGGCCCGCGGGCAGGGACGGGCGGCAGGAGCCGGAACCGTTTAGCGACCCCCCCCGCTGCAGGTAACCGCGGTCTCCCCGGGGCCGTCGCTCCTGCGCTGGGACGGGGAGGACAGACGGGCCCTGAACCGCCTCCAGGGCCCGACCGAGGACCGACAGAGCGACGGCTGCCCCGAGGTGAAGGAGGCGGGCGGACACCCCCACACCGTTCTCGGGCCTGTCTGACCTCCTTCTCCCTCTCCCCAGGAGCGGGCGAGCAGGCGTGGGGAGCGGAGCAGCCCCCGCCGGAGGGGGGTCTGGGTGGCGCGGGCCCCGAGGAGCCCGGCGGCAGGGCCGGAGGGCGGCGGCTGCGCACGGCCTTCAGCGCCGAGCAGCTCAGCACCCTGGAGAGCTCCTTCCGGCGGCAGCGGTACCTGGGCGCCGCCGAGCGCCGCCGGCTGGCGGGCAGGATGGGGCTCTCGGAGGTGCAGGTGAGCGGGGGGGCCTGGGCGCGGCGTCGGGGTCCGCAGGCCGGGGCCCGGGCACGGGCGGGGTAACCTCCTCTACCCCCTTCCCGCCTCCCTTTTCCCGCAGATCAAAACCTGGTTTCAGAACCGCCGGATGAAGCTCAAGCGGCAGCTGCAGGAGCTGAGGATGGAGCCTTTCTGCAGCCCCCCACTTCCTTACGGACCCCAGAGCAGCGTCGTGCCCTTGCCGCTTACATACGTGGCGCGGCCACCACCTCTGCCCCAGGAAAGGTCCGCCTCCGGGGGCTTCACCTTGACTGCGCTGCCAGCACCCACCCTGGAACGCAGCAGCGCCTGCAGGGCACAGCCTGTGGGCTTTTGGGTGGCACCCCACTTTGTAGGGTACAGGAATCCCAGAGCTTTCTTGCTGGGTGTCTGACCCTCTAATATGGACTATGACTAAGGAGGATTTGCACTACTGATCTGGGCTGCCCTTGTCTGTAACTGCCTGGTTATGATGCGGCACTGATACAGAGACACACTGGAAAATCTTGATCTGGCTCATGGACTTCAGACCCCTGCATTTATAGGCGACTGTGTAAAATAGAAACACAGTGGGGCAAACACTAATATAAATGGAATCTTTAAATAAACCAAAAGTTTTTCCAGCTTTCATGTGAATTCCTTCCACAAGGATTGTAGAGCTATTTATCCTGCCCTAAAAGAGAGCTCCTCTTCCTTAAAGGAAGCATACATTCCTTACTCTCTAGAGCTGTCCTGCTTCCCTGCAATTTACGGAGGGTGAGTGCAGAAAAACATGAATTTTCTTGTCCTCTAAAGCAGGTATCCTTCATCCATTTCCTAGGTGGCACTTGGAACTGCTTTTATCCAAATGTGTCGATGCACCTGTTACTAATAATACTGGGCTTGCTATCACAGCAGAATGGATGCTTTCTGTTGGAGCTCTTTAAATAACATATAGAATATAATTTTAAGATGTAAAAAGTTACTTCCTAAATAAATATGTAAATGTATCTTCCTGCTTTCTTGTGCGGCCTCAGTTGATTAGTACTAAACAGATCTTGGAAAGAATCTATCTTTGAAACCTCAGTATCTCACATGCACCTAAGGGGGTATGAGGGTGATTATCCGAAGAAATGCAACATTCCAAAGCTGTTTCCCTTAAATGGTAGTAGAGTTGTTACCGTTGTGCTATGCACTTTTTAATTACTGTTATTATTTGAATACTGCTCTAGAAAATTTTAAGATCAGATTTCAGGTGAGATAAAGGGCCCTGAGTCCTTGACTGATATAAGTTGCCATAAATCTTTCAAAGCCAATTGTCAACTAACATGAAAAGAGCAATAAAAATTTTGACCACACTAGAGCTATTAGAAGACTTCCAGTGCACTTGTAATCTGGGCTCATGTTCTGAATGGTCTGAAGGTTCTGTCAGACATCCTTCAACACATGTGTTTTCTTGCATACACAGAAGCCAAACTGCTACTTGAGTACACTTGCCTGGTAAAAAGCAACATTATGCTTTTTTTTTTTTTTTTCAGCATTACTGTTGAAGGTTATGGCCTTCGATTTTCTGAGTAGCTGTCACTTTTGGAAGCCTCTTTAATTATTTTGTCATCCATGCTGTATTTTCCTAGCCTTTTGAGATATTAGTATTTGTTTGGAATTGCACAGTTAATGTGGTTCTAATGCTACAGTTTCAGAAAACTAATAAAAGCTCAGCTGCTATCAATCTCGATAAGATCTCTTCAGGAATATGATGCATTTGGGATTAAGGAAATTTGTTGACACAAGATAAAAATTCTGATTGAAGGGAGGTTTATTTCTCCAAGTCAGGTATTACTAAACGGCTATATCGACTCGAAGGAAAAAAACAAACAACCCAACAGTCTGCAATTCTCTGACTCTTAAAAATGTCATTAGGGAACTGGGATGTTTTTGGAAAGACGTCTGCAATGGTGACTATTTTCTTTGCTCTAAAGCAGTGACATTTTTAAAATAGAAAAATAATGAAGGTCAATAAATATATAGTTTACCGGGGGAAGAAAAAAGGTCTTAAGCGTGAGACCCGTCTTGAAGGGGATAGTGGTAGAGGGGTTAGGTGATTCCCTTATAATCTTGTACGGCCACAGAGGCAGAACCCACCTCTCCTATAAATGCTTTGCTCACCCCGTAAAAAAAGAAGAGTAATAGCCCTTCGTGCTGTTAGAAGCCAGAGCCGGGTGTGTTGGGGCTCCGGCGGGAAGGAGGGGTACAGCACCCCAAGGGGGCCGGGCGGGACTGCCCGCAGCGCTGCGGAAGCGCCACAAACCCGGACCAGACAAGGAGGAGGGTGAAAGGGGAAGGGGGGCGCAGGCACTGCCGCAGCTGAGGCCGGGGGAAGTAAGAGGGAGATGAAAGGGCTCGGGGCGGAGAATAAATTGCTCCCACCCGCAGGGACAGGATTTGGGTGCAGAGTCCCCCCCCGCCCCCAGACGCAGGGGCGCACCTTACCGAGGTCTCCAAATGCACCGGGTGAGATGTCTGCCGAAGTCTAGCCGTGCTCGGAGGGGCGTGGGAAGCGGTTCCCCCTCCCTCCAAAAATTTAGAGCAAGCCAGAGGCAATTGGGGCTGCCGGGACAACACGAAGCGATGTAGCGTTGCAATTTTGCCACGGTTTAAGCGTGCGGGGGGTTGCGGGGACCACGCTGGGACGGACGGGGCTGCGCGGCCGAGCGGCACCGGCCGCGGGGGCTGTGGTTTATTCTTGCTCATTTGAGGTTCTCATCTGCTGTGTTTGACCCCCGGCGGCAACAGAGGTGCGTTAGTGCGGGGGTCCCGCGCTGGCCCTGCGGGCCACGGTGCCGGCGTTAGCCAGGGGGCCCGCAGCCAGCCTCCCCGCTTCCTCCGCCAGCGCGGCTGAGAGCCCCCTCGTTTCCAGCACTCCCCTTTGTATCTTTAATCACCATAACCACCGGGATGGGAATGTTCTCCGGCAAGACAAAGCTTTGTCCGCGAGTCAGCTACAAACGGAACAGCCGAGGGGATTAGCTGGCGAGGAGGAGGTTAAGGCTTGTGCGGTGGAACCGTTGGAGCCCCCGGCCTGGTGGCTCTCGAAGAAGAGACTGGGTAACCTGGAAACGGGGGTCCCCGAGGAGGAAAAGGGGGTAGGAGGGGAAAATTGCCAGAGCACTAACTTCAAAGCCCTTCTCCCCTGCAGTGTGTGCGCGGAGGGGGAGAAACGTGATTGAATTAGCCCGGTGGTAATGGCAGGGAAACGTCTGCAGCCCTCGCTTGTTAAAGCCTGTCCCAATTTGCGAGAGCAGCCAACAGGGGAGTGGGAATAGGGTCGGAGTATTTCCCGCGCCCCCCCCTCGCAGCTCCCAGACATGGTGGAGCCACTCCAGGGTCCTCTTTACAAACCGGGTGAAGTTATTCGGCGTTGTGTGCTAATCGGGAGAGATCTCGCACTGGCAGGCCATTACATCTAATTGCTGTCCATTATCTCTTTCTTTGATACGCAATTAGATGACAATTAGCTTGATAAATCCCACCGAAGCGGGGGCAGGAAGAAACGGGAGAGAATTCTTGGTCTCGACTCGTTCCTTGTGCAGACTTTACGACTTCTCCTTTATAGCTTTTTCTTAAACTCTCTAAACCTCGACTTAGTACTACCTTCCCATGGTAATTAGCGGGCACCTAATCCCGGCAGCTCTGGTATTTAGGGAGGTTAAGCGGTTTAATTCTTGTTTCAGTGCTTAGTTATTCTGCTTGGGCAACTCTGAACAGCTGTGGAGGTGTCGCAAGCCCTCGGGCAACGCGGTGCTGGTGTGTTTGGGAATCCAAGTACTACTTTGTTTCGAGCGAACTTGTGCTTAACTTATCTAGGCGCTTTGTCCATTAGTTGCGCAAAGATCTGAATGAGATTTCCCCGACAAACTGTTGTTAACGCGAAACGCCTGTTCGCTCCCGCAGTTGCTGAATAGGAGCATCTCGGCCCGCAGCGTGTGAGCCGGGGGAGCGGAGGGCGCAGCGCTGCCGAGCTTTGTCATTTATTGTGTGTTTGCCCCCATTGTTCCCGTGGGCAAAGGAGTGATGGCCCTGTTAGTGTTCTCGGTTACTTCAAACATAAGAGCATCTCTTTCGAAACAATCGATTTCGTTGATGCCTAATTGACTATCTAATAGCACCTATCAGGACATCAAAGGAGGCGCTCAATAACCTAGTTAGCATTTCCAAAGGGGAGCAGCGGAGGGTACAAACAGTAATGGATTGTCCCACTGGCTGCGAGCAGGGACCCCAGCTCCGCCGCCTGCTACAGGCCCGCATTTCCTATGGCCCCGGCTGGGAAAGGCAAATCCATGTCGTCTCGCCTGTACTTCCAACATGTTAACCTTATTCCCTGCGGTAAGTCATCTTACTTACCGTTGAAGGGCTGCCACAGACTCTCTCCTAAAAAAAACTGCCAGCCGTTCGTGCAGGTGGCATTGTGGTTGTTCTCACTGCATCCTCTACCATCCCCACTCCTCCATTTTTGTCAAGAATGCTTTGAAATACCTAGACTTTCCAGAAAGAGAAATGAAACCTGCCTTGTGATGGAGCCAGTAACTCAGTAGCTATCAGGTCCGGTGACCTAGTACATCATCTCTTAGTCTATGATAAATATTCTGACAGTTTGCTCAGTATGCTGCTTTTTCATGGACAACTTCTTACAAACATGGCTCGTAGAAGGAAAGTTTGGAATGATGATCTGATGATCTGTCTCAATTTTGCTAGAAATTATTTTTATTGAGAATTATTATTCTTCTGTACTCCAATTTGTGGTCTTTTTTTCTTTTTTTTTTTTTTTTTTTTTTTTGCTGTCACGCAAAAACAGGTGTGGAGGGACTTGTCACAACAGCGTTCTTGGGGAGCACAAATATTTGAGCTTCTAGTAACTGGTGCAGGAAACACTGCAGCCTAGATAACAGGCTGAACCTTCCCCCCAACAATACCTTCATGCATGTAGAACTGCTACAGCCCTACATGTTCTTATGAGCTTATACTTTGTGTGTGTTCACAAAGTTTCAAAAGAAATATTCCCATTGTGTACCACTGAGGTAAATTGATAATTTTTCCCTAGAAGTCTGGTAGAGTCCACGTGAAAAGAACGCTTTGTCCTGATGACTTTAGCTGTAACTCTCACATCTTGGCATCTCTCACGGCACCTAAATTTCAGGGTATCATAGTGATGTTATAAATGCACATAAGTTATCAGTAAATTTATTGAAGTAAGCGTGTTTCTTATGGTTGTAAGGCTTATGTGCAACTGCAGAACAACAAATATTTAGAAATAGGATTTGGAGAAATGGGTCCACTGTGTTCTTATTAAATGATGTAAGAAAAATAAATGTATTTTCCAAGATTCTACAGTATCCCCAAGCTCTAGCTATAGGGAATTCTATGTGAAAAGACATTAGTTCCCTAAAAACTTAGATTTCTTTTTGATCATGATTATGCATAAATTGAATGATACAAAAGTTTCAAGTGATACAAAAGAATTGAGTGGAAGCAAATTCATGTCTCCTTTAAGCACTAAATTTCTGCAAGGCGAGGGGAGGATTTAACTGCAGCTGCAGAGCTCCTATCCACCGAGGGTCATCAAAGTTTTCAAGTTTCCCAAGCTGCCACCTCTTTCTGATGGGAGCTACAACAGCCACATAGCACGTTCCACCCCTTCCCCATCTGTTCCAGGGTTTTGTGGTCCACAGATGCAGCTATGTTCATGCAGGGGAAGGTGGGAGGGGTCCTGTGGTTGTGTATATACATCTTACTCAACAGGAAATTCAGATTGAATTCTAATTTTAAAAAAAATAAAAACAACAAAAAAAGAAGAGGTAAGTCAGTTTTCATTGACTTTCAGCAGTGAGATGGGTCATCTGCTTACCTGCATACTCAGTCAACTGACGGGAAATGGCAGCAGCTGTTCAGAGGTACTAACAGTTCCTCTATAAGACACATAATGTATAAATGCAAATGCACACGCTCTTTGGGCACAGCACTGATGTTCATCTCATGCCTGGTTTAATTTTGGTGGTAGGGATGAAATGTCCTTCGCTAGGTGGTAGTTTCTGGGTGTTGCTGCGTGCCTGGGTAGGGGGACTACAGGGCACAGGGGACTCAGGGCTGCCTGGCTTGGCACAGGTTTCATCTGCTGGAGAGCTGGTGGGGAAGCTACCCTGGGGGAAGGACACTTTGCTGGGCGGGCGTGTGCTAGGTTTAGGAGTTCCTGAATCCCAGCGGTTTCAGGTACTACTTCCAAATGTATTTTTGGCAAGGCATTCGGGCGCTGCAGATAGTATGCAGTGCACTGCAAGGAACAACTTGCTGTGGATGAACTATATATATGGTGAAACGTGAGTTTCTCTGCTTGGATTTGTCCACACATGGGGTTATTCAGAACCGGCTGCCCTGAAATAATATGTAAATAGTGAGTACTGTGGTGTGTTTGCTCCAGAAAAGAGGGACCATATGAGAGATTGAACAGTTCATGAATAGTTATTAAATCCAGAAATGATAAAAATGAATGTACAGGCACTTAGCTCTTTCAGGGAGCAGCGAGTGGCCTATCCCTGTTTGACTGAAATATGTCTAGGAAATGCTATGGGGTTTAAACTCTCCCCTGCTGTGGTGGGTTTGGTTCAGTCAGTGGCACACACAGGTATGTGTTTCTGACCCAGGGAGGGTGTCTGGTCTCCAGCTCAGTGTTCAACTACTTGGGCATTTGCACTGGCTTATGCATATCAGTGAAAATGACAGTCTTGTGTCCAGAGTAACTGAACCTCTGTTAGTGGCTACACCCAGCACCCCATAAAGAGCTACACCCAGCACCCCATAAAGAGCTACACCCAGCACCCCAGACAGAGCAGCCCAATCTCTCTATCAGGGCTGTGCCCAGGCAAGTGCAGCCTCTCCCATCCCTGCCCTTAGGGACTGGTGTTGCAAGCAAAGCTGCAGAAGGAATCTAGCCTCTGGGTTCTATGGGCTTGGTTAGGTGTTTGCATTGCTCTAGTGCACGGGCTTTATTGCTGCCAGGATGGAGCGGGATAAGTTGGTGTGGCACTCGAGAGCGGGAGGGGTCAGTAATGCAGCGTCCATTCTGGTGGCCATTGAATTACAGGGACGCTTGAAACAATGAAAAGGGGTAGCGCAAATGTGATTTTCTCCCCTGATTTTTCATTATGAATTGAGGAGTTCTGAGGGGAGCTGGTTTGATTTGGGTGTTTGACTTTTGGTTGGGTTTTTTTTGAGAAAGAAAACTTGCATCCAGTTCTTATGTGTGGGAACCAAGATCATTGCTCTGTTCTTAGAAAGAAACCAGCTCCCACCCCATTAAACCCAGGTTTATGGTGCCCATTCCTTTCAGTTGTGCATCCTGACAGGAACCCTGAGGAGTTTAGTGGAAATGGTGTCCTGTCAGTGCGTTCACCCAGTTAACAGAGATGGCGATCACCTCAGCCAGTCTTTAGGAGCGTCGAGGGTTAGAATGTGTTACCCAAGTATCCCCACTGCCGGTGGGGTTGAGGTCGATGCGGTCATTTTCACTGGGGTGGCTAAAAGCTGGGTGTCAGTTGAACGCAAGAAGAGCTGCCGGGATGCCTCTTTGCCCAACCGAGCTTTGCAGGGGAGGTGTCTTGGTGTCCTCCCTGCATGACAAGGGAATCGTCCTTCTCGGGAAGTGATGTGTGGATTGGGGATAGTTTGAAGTTGATGAGGTGTGAGATTTGCTGCTCACTTAGTGCTTTGATCACTAAACTCTTCGGGAGGTGGGTTGCATTTTCTGGCTAGACAAACGGCGCCAAGTTCAAGCTGAGAGGGCCCGCGGCCCCACTAACCCCACGGCTCAGCCCCGGGGATAGGGACTTCTTGGTACTCCCTGGGAGGCCGGTCTCCACAGCTCCCCCGGGGTGAAGTGCCCAGCGGTGGGGCTGGCAGGCCCTGGTCGGTCTTACGGAATCACGGAATTATCAGAGTTGGAAGGGACCTCTAGAGATCAAGTAGTCCAACTCCCCTGCCAAAGCAGGGTTACCCAGAGCACATCACTCAGGGCTGCATCAAGGCAGGTCTTGAAGATCTCCGGAGAAGGGGACTCCACACCCTCCCTGGGCAGCCTCTTCCAGGGCTCTGCCACCCTCACCCCAAAGAAATTCTTCCTCATATTTGAATGGAACTTCCCATGTTCCAGCTTGTGTCCATTTCCCCTTGTCCTATCCCCGGAAATCACTGAAAAGAGTCCATCTCCATCCTCCTTCAACACACCCTTTAGGTACTTGTCAGCATTAATAAGGTCTCCCCTCAGCCTTCTCTTCTCCAGGCTAAAGAGCTGCAGCTCTTTGAGCCTTTCCTCATCAGGGAGATGCTCCAATCCCTTAATCATCTTAGTTGCCCTACGCTGGACTCTCTCCAGTAGTTCCCTGTCTCTCTTGAACTGGGGAGCCCAGAACTGGACGCAGGATTCCAGTTGTGGCCTCACCAATGCAAGGTAGAGGGGAAGAATGACCTCCCTCGACCTACCGGCCACACTCTTCCCTATGCAGCCCAGGATTCCAACGTTATACCTCATCCCTGGCTTGGGGTCCCTGCGCAATGCGGGACCCCGAGGCTGGAAAGGGAGTGGGTGAAACTGCGCTGTTATCTTTAAAGGCTGGAAAGGGAGTGGGTGAAACTTCGCTGTACCTTTAAATGCCTCTTTGCGGGGCTGGGCCCGCCCGTGCCCTGCCCTACAGGGGAGAGGGGCAGGTTTGCACTTCAAGGGGGTCTCCCCGGCCCCGCAGACACGCTGGAGCCAGGCTGTAGACATTTGCCCTATGTGTGAGCTTTCCTCCTTGCCGACAGCTGTTATCTCTGCTCTATTCCCACTTTGATGTAGGTTCACACTTGCCAAAGAGCCCGCCCGGGACCCAAGAGCCCATATAAGATCAGGGTGAGCCCGGCCCTCCCCCAGCCCCTCTTCGCCATGAACCAGGCCCAACTCCCTTCAGCAGAGACCGAGCCTCACGGGATCAGGCCCCACATCTGCTGCGCGCCCCCTCCCCGAGCCCCCACCTCCCTCGGCGGTCCCCCCCTCCTGGTCAGACGGGGGGGGCCGCGGCCGAGGCAGCCCGCAGATAACGAGCCCTGCGTGCTGGAGCGGGACCAAGTCAGTCACCGGGAACCCACCGACCCGTACCCGTTGGAGACAGGTAGCAATAGGAGAAGAAGCAACAGTTCCAAACTGAAAGAGGGTAGATTTAGATCAGATTTTAGGAAGAAATCCTTTGCTGTGGGGGTGGTGAGACACTGGAACAGGTTGCCCAGAGAAGCTGTGGCTGCCCCATCCCTGGAGGGGTTCAAGGCCAGGTTGGACAGGGCCTTGAGCAACCTGGTTTGGTGAGAGGTGTCCCTGCCCAGGGCAGGGGGGTTGGAACTGGATGATCTTTAAGGTCCCCTCCAACCCCAACCATTCTATGATTCTATGAGACGGGTGAGGAGGAGACAGGAGCGGGCATGGGGGCACACACACAGAACTCCGACTCCCTTCGGTACAACGGCCCGACAGGACAAGGGAAGGCGGAGGCACCCCCCTGCCGGGGGAAGAGGCCTCACCGTCCCCTCTTCCCTCCTGCTTTGCAGCCCCCGACAGCGGCTGGCTGAGCGCTGATGAGTCCTCAGGCTGCGAGAGCACCGGCGGGGAGGGAGCCGTGGCGGCAGGCGGGACCCTCGGGCGGCAGCGGCGGGCACGGACAGCCTTCACCTTGGAGCAGGTTTGCCGGCTGGAGAAGACCTTCCAGCGCCAGAAGTACCTGGGGGCTTCAGAACGGCGGAAGCTGGCGGCTGCCTTGCAGCTCTCGGAAATGCAGGTGGGTCCTTGGGGAGGAGGATCTTTCCCGGTCCCATCGGGCTGGGGCAGCTAGGCTCGGAATTGGCCTTCCCTGTCCTGAACAGACAAAGCTGGGTTTAACAGTGGCTATGGGAAGGGTGGCAGGATCCCTCGGGGATTATGGAGTTACACTCAGGGAACTTGGGGTACTTTCTACCGGGTAGGTATCGAGGTTTTTTTATTTCTTAATAAGTTAAACTGCTTGTCCATGATGTACAGTGATCTGCATAGACCTTGCAAAGCTTATGTATGGTCTTAAAGACCCAGAATGATTAATCTAAATTGCTAAACATGGACATTCTTCCCCTCTACACCTCCCACATCCCCTGCCCTCAGTTAACTAGGGTTGAGAGCATCAGTCCAATCCCGTCAATTCAAGTGGAGCAAAATGGCAAAGGCAGAGGAGATACAGTTGTTAATAGTCTGCACATTATTTTTAAGCAAAGCTCCTAATTTGTTTCCTCCACCCCCACACTGCTCTTTTTGTTGCTCAGATCAAGACCTGGTTCCAGAACCGGAGGATGAAACTGAAGAGGCAGATACAGGACCCCCAGCACAGATTTGTGTCTCCTGCTCCACTCTATACCTACCCCCTGGGGACCCTGCCAGCCCTGTTTCAGGATGGTCTCCACTATGCCTTCGCTCCACAGCACCAGAGACTCCTGCCTTTTACGCCAGTGCCCGCTGTGCAGTTCAGCTTCTCCTTTCCCAGATATGATGGATCACAAAGCACTTACTGCTTTATGGGAAGTGAGCTGCCATACTACCATCAACGCTTTCTTCCTCATCCTTCTTTCCATCCAGTTATTCAGAACAAAATGGACAACCAATGCCACCCTGTATACGCATTATAGGAGGGGAAGAAAAAGGGGCAGGCAAAGGGGGGAAGTGTTGTATGCTGCAATGTATTATTTTGTGCTCAGAATCTAATTCAGAAGATCATACGTTTATTATTATTTTAACTTAAATGTTAAAAGGAATAATTTTATATTTTTACTAATTGATATTAAAATTCATTGGATGTGATGCCACTCACTTTTTTTTTTGTTTGATAGGCTATTATTTTTTTTAAATATTGATGGTCTACTATCTTCATTGAAAAGATAGTCGACTGAAAAGGAACTGGAGGGAGAAAAGTGGTAGCAGAAACTTGCTTTTGTCAGATTTCCCATGGTGTAGGAAGAATATTTAGTCTCAAAAGGGCATGTTTAGAAACTGGTTTTCATTTCACATTCCCAGTTTTAAAAGCTGAACAGAGTTATATATGTCAACTCTATAAAGGTTGCACTCATGCAGTGTAGAAGATCATGCTCACCTGAACTCTAGTTTTAGGCAATGAAGAGGTATTTAGATGTTTTAATACATGTCACCTGACTTCCCTACACTCATGCTGAGAGATATTCTCTATGTTGTTGAGTGCATTTGGGAGTCTAGACCTTAACAGTAGCATCATGCTGTGCTTTTGGCTAAGTGCATCCTCCAGGAGGAAGGATAAACTGTTGGTGAGTTTATCTTCTGAATATTGATCAATTTATTGCTTTGCATTTCCAGTCCCACCATCCATCTGAAATCATCAACTGTGTCAATTGCAAATGTTAATTAAATTGGTGTGTCTTTTAACAGAAATTGAAGAGTTCAAGCATTCAGTATGGAATTTTAAGGTTTTACAATTACCAAAACAAAAACGTTATAAAAACATTAAGAGCATAATTGTGTTTGGTTCATTGCTGTATCATTTAAATGGGATTTTAATCTGCAAGTTTGGCCTTTGATTCACTACTAAATGCCCATGATAATTGCATATTTTGAACCTTTTTTTTTTAGTAAACTGAACCCTTTAGAAGAAACATTTATAGGGAGTAGCTCAAGTTTTTGCTTTAGCAATTCTGAGATTTGTTGGTTTCTTTGGTTATTCCTGGGATCAGTTTTCACTCTCCCTGAAAGAACTTGTTAACAGTTCTTATCTCTTGATCTTTTAGAGTTCAGTTAAGTTTCTTTAATTCACCTGAAAGGTCTTCTAAATGCATTAGAAATTGATTGCTGCCTTGTAGTCTAAATTTCCTCCCTCCACTCTCCAGTCCAGTGAGGTATCAAGAGTTTCAATTTAGTAGCCCAGGGACTTCTCACTTGTGAAAAGGACAGCTTGGAAGGGGAAAAGGGAATTTTCTCCAATTATGCTGTTGCAACAGATACAGCCCTAACTCCAAGAGGATGCAGATTGACATGTTGGAAGCAAACTTGCTGGCTGTTGGAGGAACTGAGGTGTGGAATTACAGGCTGACTGTTCATTAATAGTCATGCTGCATCTTCCCTGTATTGTAAACTTCTGTGTTCAAAGTAACTGAGAATTGGGCACTGAGAAGGTGTGTAGTGGGAGAAATTCTTCCAAGTGTCTCCCACCCTCCCCTCAGATACGAACGGTAAGGGTGCTTGCGAGCAGGTTCAGAGGTAAATCCCCAGAACATGCCATAGTGAGGTTATAATTAGCAAGCAGGTTAGAATAGTGGGGGGAGGGGGAGAGCAGGGAAGGAGATGTAAATCACATCTACTGCTATTGTTTTATGCTGATGCAAGATCTTTTGTTTCTCATTCTTCCCTAAAGGCTTGGCTTTGCCATTTTCATAAAGCTTGCTCTGGGATGTTTAGGAATGGCCCTGAGTGTTCCTGGTTCTGTTAGGCTTGCTATCCTACAGTTTAAAATCAGTGAAACTGCCGCGTTACAGCCAAAACTTCAGAAGTAAAACCTGAAATATTTTTGAGTATCCCAGGAGACCTGAATGTGTGAACAACTCTAATGTTTTCATCAGCAGATTTAAATTACAGGTTTGTTTGACATTAGCATCAAAATACATGCTTGCCAATTAATTCCTTACCTCTCTTCAAATGCATAATGGAGTATCTACATCAACAAACAGGGGAGGCCACTTTAGGAATGGTGCAGAACATACAGATAAAAGACAATACTGGACAACTTGTTCAGTTGCACTCATAGGGCTGCCACCTTTGGTACCATTTTCATTTCAATGTGTTTGTTGTAGTTTACAAGTATTTCCCTAAAAAAACCCAGTCAAACAGAATGGTCAAAATTTTTAACACTGTTATCCATTATGTGATATAATTACTCTGCAAATTGAAATGTAAGGAGTACTCTCCTTTTCAGTGGGGATCACTACATGATTATAAGTTGTTTTCTGAAAACAAACCTTTGGATAGGAAAATTTATATAGAAGTTTCAATATAGCATAGTGAAGACTGTAGGAATAAGGGAAGTTTCAAGTCCTCCACTTCCATCTTCAGTATTACTTCTCTAATACAGGCAAATTCTTTTCTCCTTTAACATAAACCACAAAAGTTCATTAAAAAATTAAAATTGAATCATCAGTCTATTTAATATAACAAAATAAGTTAGATAATTACTCTTGGAGGTATTTGGCAGTTCTTATTTAGATTACAGATAGTCTTTGGCATTTTTAACAGGAAGGAAGGTGTGGCTGGAACTTCAGTCTTTTTTGGTCTTCAGTTAGAGGCATTGCTGGAATTACAGAAGAATAACAAAATAATCCTGGGCTGGGAGGCAACAGCAAAGCTGGTCTTGGCAAAACTGGCTGAAAGGACTGAGCTGGAACAGAAGGCAACAAGAAGGCAGGGCTTAGCATAGCTGGGGGAAGGGAAGCAGTAGAGGTAGAAGAGACATTGTTATCCATCTCCTGCAAAAAGCTGGAGGTAGCAATGTCTGGGTAACAACGATAAGGCAAAAATAAGCCTGAGAAAAGAGCTTCCACTCTGGCATCTTGAGTCTGACGTTTAAACTTCATGCGACGATTCTGAAACCAGGTTTTTATCTGAGGATAAGAAAAAAGTCAAGAACCAACCCACTTGTCCCTTTTCCATATAGTACATCCTGTATATCCATATATACATCCGCAAGTCAGACTTACTATACAAGTAACAGAATGTAGTAACAGTTATAAGATTTGGGGCTTATAACATTGTTCCACATTCAATGTTGAGTAATTGTCTGGCATGAGGGGGAATCAAAATGTAACAACCTCGTGATGCACAGGAAGCCAATAACTCAGATCGGATTTGGACCAGGAGCGTAATTCAAACCTGGGGCAGTGGGATTAAAAGGCCTGGGTAGGGCTAGTTCTACTCTGAGAGAAATCCTGCAACACTAACAAGTATATACATAATTCTAAGGAAGAATTAGCCTGAGAATGGAAATTCCACTGATTGTGCAACTGTTTTTATCTCCGATGACTTTTCACCTTTGAGGTTTGCGTTCTTGGTTTTCCATTTCCGTGTTGTGTCCAGTTTAACACAAACCTGCAGGGGACGGCAGGGCTGTGCCAGCTGCAGCGGGGCTGAGCCCGCTTCACACCCCTTCTCTGCCGGAGGGGTGAGCTGGCAGGCGCTGTCACTGTCCCCGTCCCTCCAGTGACCAGGAGGTGAGGAGGTGCCTACCCAGGCGAACAGGGGCGGCGGGCGCCCCCCCGCTCCCTTCCCGCCGCTCTCGGGGGGGG
>VXAK01007157.1:55816-97521 GCA_013399435.1 Arenaria interpres | reverse complement strand
CCAATGTAGCCAGGAAAGTGGCCTTGGAGGTCCTGCACTCAGTCCTGGGCCATCCTGGAATACAGGGAGTCACCGTTGTGGCCTCCCCAGTCTCTGACTTCTTTGCTGGCCATGGCATGGCTGTTCCTGGATCCTGGCAATTGCGCCAAATGTGTGAGTCAGGACAGGCAGGGTGCAGGAACAACCACAAAACCACAGACAAAATGCAACGAGTAAAGTCATTTTCATTACCTCCTCAACAGGGGACTCCTTTAGCACAGGCCAAGCTCAGCGGTGCCTGCGTCCCAGCTTGTGTGCCTCTGCCCAGGTGCTGCTCTGGGGATCCCCTGGCTGGTGAGGCAATGAAAATAAATTTACTCTTTGCATTTCTTCTGTGGTTTTGTGGTTGTTCCTGCGCCCTGCCTGTGCTGACTCACACACACACACATTCACTCTGGTTCCGCAGAATTCAAGTAACATCATTAATTTTCTGTGTCTGCCATGTTATTTAAGAAATCTTCCTTTCAGGCACAGTATCTGTTCATGAATGTCAAATTGATATAATCTGAAATCTACAACTAACACAGACTGTGCAATAAGTTCCAGAAAATACCAGTCTTACATAATTAAAAAGACATTAATTTCTATATTAAAAGGACATTTGCAAGGTTGTTTTCTACTTTGGCAAAAAGTAATCAAACAAAACCACAAACAGTTGTCTCTGTTTTTCGCTTCTGCTGGATGTGGCTTATTTATTGACCACATTTACAAATCCTCCATTACCTGTGTCTGCCTCGATTTCCTCTCGGTTTATTTTGGTATCTATTATGCAGAGCAAGAGAACAGAATTGTAAGGTGTAACACCTCCAATCAGTGCTGTAAGGATGGGACATGAAGGCACATTAGAAATAAACTCACTTGGGGATATCAGCATAGCAGTGCCACGTAAGACAGCAGCTCCGCCTGGTCTCTTGTAGCTAGATGCCCCTGCCAGCCCTGCTGCTCCCTTCATCACCCCTGAGGAGTGAGGATGCAGGCTTTGGAGGGTATTTGCAGATATTCCTCAGCAGCAGAGGTACGCAGTGATAGCTTTATCTTAATTGTGGCTCAGGTTCCAAGAGCGTTTTGTTACAAACAGTAAAACTATCACGCACTCGTGTGCAATACAAAATAGGGTCTTCAACCAGATACACTGAGCAGTGACTGTCTTCCCCGCTCATCACCAGCTCTCCACCCCAGCCACGCTGCAGTTTCCCTGCTTGTCACTGTGGAATGACATTAGCTTTTTCAGGAAAAATGGACAGGGGATGAGTCAGATGGCTGAGGTTACCGTGCCCTCTGTTAGCATTTTTACCCCTCACTGCAGACTCTCTGTCTCTGGCAGCTCTTGTTCTTTCCCTTCCCCTGATGACTGCACCACGAATCCACCTCCCTGGTTGGAACAGAGCTGCACTGTGGGGGTCAAAGAGTCAACAGCATAAACATTTTCCTTCTGCTGCTGCTTTTGAGGAATAAAATCACTCTCAGCAGGGTCAGTCTTGGGGGAAGAGACCCATTTCTAGGAGACCCAGGATAAAGGTCCTGTCTCCTTACGCCTTCTGTGGGCAGCACCTGGATGGGCCCCTCTTGCCCTGCCTGATGGCCCCACCAGGGCCACAGATCCTTTGCATGCCCCATACAGTCTCAAGAGGAAGGATGAGAGGAAAGACACTGGTTTTCTGCCTCCATCTTTCAGTGTGTCTTGCAGGAGGAACTCCTCTCTCCCCGCAGCGGAGGTGCAGCTCCCACACCCCAACGCAGGCAGGATGCCAAGGACCCAGCAAACCCAGTCCTAGCTCCTCCCCTGGCACAGACCTCCTCCCTCACCCTCATCAGCTTCAGCCGCAGACCCATCTCGGGAGAGAAGCAGTCTGGCTAGGTCCACGACGACCAGGGGCAGTGCCGTAACACCCCTGCAAAGGCAGATTAATTCCTTACCTACCTTTCAGTCTGTGGGCCCCTGGCTGCTCTGCTTCTCTGTCACAAGCACAGCTCCCAAAGGTGATGGATGGATCCCTTCTCTGCTGCTCACCTTCTTGTAGCCTTACCAGAGCTTCCATCTCCCTCCTCTTTCAGATAAGGGAACTCTCTTCTGCAAGGAACCGCTGCTGCTCACTGTACCCCCAAAGATTCAAGAAATGGCTCTGGTCTGAATTTTAGTCTGGTTCTGTTTTGTGATTTGTTTTTTTTTACAGTTTAATTACAATTCACTTTGAGCCTATGTCATTTCAAATAGGGATATTTAATCCTTTCAGGGAAGAAGCCACCTCTCTGGAGAGAGACAAATCATTCCAGTCCTCCCTCACTAAATGTTAGGTACATATTGTCAGCAGTTTCCATAAATGTCCTAATGGTTTTGCACATCTTCTACCACAGGGGACTGCATGTCTGCTGAGGAGCTTTCTTATGGGATTGCTTACCTTTAGCAGAGTCATTAGCATACAATTTTACTCAAGGCCCTTGGCAAAACAAAGAAAAATAATATTACCTTTGTGTTCCTCTTTCAATACTTTATAGAATGAGGTCCATTATGTGCAAACTTAGGGCTACAGCTACTGAAACAGGTCTAACACGTCTGTCCCTCACCTGCCCTAAGAGATATGAGATCTTAGATTTATTCAACATACAGCATTGGTCAGTCAAGAAACACCTCACAGCTGTGTTAATAATCCGAAGCTGAGATAATATGCTGAATCTCACTGCACTATGTTCTGTTCTAATGTTTATGTCCTTTGTACTCTGCTGGCTACCCAGCATCTCTTCCAGCCGTTCTTGTTATTGCCATAAATGTGTTTTGGAAAACACAAATTTAATAAGGCTCCAAGGTGTATGAAAGCCTTCTGGAACGCTCTGCCCCGCACAAGGTGGTCCTTCCCTGCCGCTTGGTTTCACTCAGCTCTGAATACTGACGTCCAAGCTAACTCAAATATCTGACTTCAGTGCATCAAAGCCTGCCTTGGGGCCTTCTTCTCTTTACTTCAGCTTTATTTATTTTTTCACTTAAAGGTAGTACAGGTCACTAGCTGCCCAATTTCTGCTAACACTGAGTTTCTGCTATCATTTGTGTAATTCCAATTGCTCAAACTCAAATGCCCCCTTGTTCCAGACAGCCCACTGCTTCTCCAAGTCCCTCCCTACCTTGGCTCTAGGCTAGTCATTAAACTGGAAGGTGGCTGGTCCTCCTCAATTGGCACACGGGGCTAATTGTTCTCAAAAAGCAACTCTGATGTAATAAATCTCAGTTTTTCCTCACACCTTGACCATTGAAAAAGGAAGTCAACTTTTTTTTTCTTTTAAAGTTTGGCATTTTGTAAATTCCTGTAACTGAAACCAGACCTTGGATGGATTCTGTTTACATGCCTCTAAGTGTTATTTTATTTCATGTAGATATGGGATTGCTCATAGCTAGCTCATTAAATCTCCAGAGAAGTGCAAATCAAAACCTAGTGCATTAGTGACTTCCATTTCCCAGATAGTCCAAAAATTCCAATGCAGGCAATGATATCATGTCAGACAAATACTTCACTAATAGGATTTTTTGTTTCCTGCAAGAAGAATAGAAATATGTTTATAAAATATATATGATACACTACAGTTTTCATAGGGTGCTTGACAGCAAAAATAGCAAATTGCTCAGCCCATCACTCCCTGGGAGAGAGATAGTGTTCTTGGAGGTTTGACAGAATAAATTCTGCAGATTTTAGGTCCAACAGCTGGTCAGTCAACAAAATGCCTGGGACTGACCCCACAGAGAAGAAACTTTTTTAGTACTTTTCTAGTACTTTTTTAAAGTACTAAAAGTACTTCCCACTAATGTGTTTATTTTTGTTGCTACTTATGATTCTTCAGGTTTCTGAGACAACCTTAGTAAGTACCTGACACAGGTCAATAATTTTTTAAAAGTGACTGAAAACAGAAGAGAGGCTGCTCACTTAAAGGTATTTTTAGAAGAAAGTTCCAAATATAAATGTGCTCTATTATCTCTTCTTTTGAGTCTTATGCCCTTCTCTACCCTGCCAAAGATACTCCCTCAATTTCCATTTCCCCCTTTTATGTTTTTATGTATATTTCTTTGATGTCTAATTTTATAACTTATAGTTGGTAAATATTGGTTAGGTCATTTAAAAAAAAAAATCCACCTCCCTTTTGATTCATTGGAAATAACTAAGCTTCAGCATTTTTTTCTGTAATTTTACTAGTTTGTAAAAATTTTTCAGAGTGAGTTGTTTGTCAAAATTGTATATGTTTTTAATCAGTTTGCTTCAATGTGGAGTCTTTGAAATATTTTTTAAAGTTAGATTAAGGACATATATTAATAAAATAATTTCATCTGAAAAAACCCAAAAATTTTTAATTGAAAAATTATCAAAATATTCCAACTTATACAGTGCAGAAGGAAAATACATTTTTCTGATTTAAAATATTAGTAAGAGTTGCTAAGAACTGGAAAAATTTTGTCAACCAAAATGCTGAAATACTGTCTAAATCTTTGGTGGTTTGGTGATATATTGTACTTATTTTTTTCTATATTTTTCTTCTAGAAGCAGTTCTTGTCACATTTTATGTCACGCTATCTAATGTGAAAGAAAAAAGAAGTTCATTTAAAAAAAACACCACAGTAGTCTGCAAGTCACAGCAACATCCACGTCTGCTTCTGAGACCTCCCTTTTACTGACATCCATAGTCCCACAGGAGTAATCAATAAAAATGACAAGAGGACTTTAACAGTTAGATTATTTATTGTAAATAACTTATTTCCTACTTTCAGCTTTCTTCCCTGTTAGTAAAAAAACATTACCTACTTCTGGATTTTAAAAATTTTGCTATGTGCAATTGTTTGCTTTTTTGCATGAATGAGAGAGAGCTTTCCAGAATATCTGTTTCTCTACCAAAGAGTTTATTTATTCTTGATAATATTCATGCATTTTTTTCTGAAAACTTTCTCCCACTGTTTGTGCCCATATCTTAGCTTTGATGATTTTCAAAACAGGTCAGTACTTATTTGTTCCCAACAGAACATTATTCTGTCATGTGAATATGGCTATCCTATATTCAGCATTGCAGTTGGTTTAGATGAATACTTAGGCTTCTTACTTAGGTATACAAAGAAGGTGATATTGTATTGATCACACCTTGCAACATGGCATATTAAGAATCACTTAAGTTAATACGTGATTTAACTTGTAAATATAGGGCACTTATGAACAACATATGTCATTGATATCTTGAGATATTTAGCTGTAGATGTTATATGGAGTTATAAACAGCTTGTTGATCTCTAGTCTTAGAAGAACCTGCAGATAAATTCTATAGTTGGAATCTGTACAATACAATCCCTTATATGTATGTTACTTAACACCTCTAACTGTATGCACAGTCTATAATTATACAGTGTATAACAGTTCAGCTTTTATTAAAACTTATTTTAGACATATGCCAATCTTAATCAACATATGCTTCATCCAACCTTAATCACAGTGAGTGTTCCACTGAGTAAAGGAGAAAGGGAAGAAGGAAATGTTATTCCATCATTTGTCATGTTTGTTACTGCAAAATTTTTATTCCCCTAATTCTTTGTATATTTCTGATTGACCAATGAAAACACAAAAACTAGTAAGTTGTTATTGAAAGGGTGACTATTAATATATCAAGTACATTTGACAATATCTCAAATATGTTTATTGTCTGAGAGTTCTCCCTGCTGCCAGCAGGATTAATACTGTGGCTATGTTTTGATGATACAGTTTTGATTTTCAGGATTATGTATTTCCTAAGGGTGGAACAGCACTAGATATGAGCTGTCTGCTGGTAAAGGTCAAGTTGTATATACTGTTTTCAGACAATGATAGCTAGAGAGAGGGAAAACCTTTTTTTTTTTTTTTTTTCTGAAAAGAAGAATGTAACATACAAGGAAAATGATGTATTGTTTGTATTTGCCATATTCTGAAAATTGATCTTCCAGTTGCAAAACATAAACCTGAGAAGAAATTTATGGACAAAATAATTCCTTTTTTTTTTTTTCCCAGAAGAAGACATCATTTATAGTCACACACACAGGAAACACAGGCATTTAATAGGGCAGAAAAATATTCCTAGTGATGGTTTAGAAGCTTTAATTACTTCATGAGATGAGGAAGATTTTAGGACAACAAAAGATGCTAGTGACGATTCTCCAGTCATGGAAGGAAGGGACAGTGACAGATCTATTTACCTACACTCTGTAATAAGGGGCAAAAGGAGTTGAATTAACACTTTAAGCCCTGTCTGCTTTGTAGATGGAGGACAGAGAAACAATTTGATCTGGAGGAGAGCTGGCAAAGTTCTCAATAATGTGTAACCTCCTAAAGAAATGAGATATCTATTACCACAATGTGGGAGGGAGTGTGACTCTTCTCCATCTTCCCTTTCCCCCAAATAAATGCGGATTCTGTTGATCTGCTTCAAGCAAACACTACAGATGATTGGCATCTCATTGTCAGCCTCACTTTTCCATAAGCTCTTTGTAAAGAAGGAACCAGGAAATGGGAGAGAGACATTACAAATGCTCCCAGTGAGGCAGCAGCAAGAGCTGACTTTTTATTAGACTCTAAAGAGTACACAAACATGCACACACACACGTGTGCACATGCTCATACACACTCACACAGCCCGTCAGGATCTCCTAGTGGTGAAGAAAAATCTGGTAGCTGCTCAGTTTCTCTGGCATGGTGGCATCACACAGAAGACATGACTGCACTAGGAAGGAAGCCTCCTCAATTCTGGCTGACCTGAGTCTCTTTGATCTTCACTCAGCCTGCCATGGTGTGGGCTAAAGCTGTCTATTCCAGGGGTCACCTCTTGTGAATCTAGGGTCAAACACAGCAACTATGGACACAACCATGAGCACAGCAGTCAGAGATGAAGAGGAAGCTCATGGATCAGCAAACCAGAGGTTTGTTGGGAGCAAAGACAGCTCCAGAACATCTGCAGCAGGAAAACAGTTAAAATCAAGGTCAGTAACTCAGAGTGCAATGGTTACAGTCGTTCTCTGCATCACAGTTTGCCCATGATAAGAAACTCCTGGACAACACTGAGCCTGGGAGAAAAACATATTTTGACTCTCATGACACCTATCTGTGCATATAATTTTGCTAGTTTGGGAGGGTTTTTGAACAATGGGAATGGGGGAATGCTAGAGGGAAATGTGGGTTCTTACTCAGTGTTTCCCAAGTAATCTGAAACTGACGAGTTTTACATTGCTGGAGAATGAGTAGAAATTGCCTGATAGTCCAAGGAGAATCAGGACAGTATGCATCTTGGCAAAGGCAACAGCAGCATCAAATACAAAAACATCTGAAACAGCCTTTTACTGCAGACAATAGTTATTCCCTTTTCTATGGGTTAAAGGGAGGCAATAACAATTTTGACCCACTTGAAAGTTGAGCCCCTTTGATATCTAAGGCGGCTTTTTTACTGGAAAATAAAACAGCTGTTAAAGGTTGTCCCAACACCTCATCTTGCAAAGTGAAACCTGGGACCTCAAGACATTTAAAGGGGTTGGACATTGCCTCTTATAAAAATTAAGTTATTAATAATATACATGTACAGCAGATTTCATTCCTACTAGTTTTTAATTGCACATTGAGACAGAAGACTTGGGAAATAATTGCAAAAATCATATTACTTTTTTTTTCTCTTGGTATATTTCATGTCTGTGGTAGCTTAGCTTAGACCTTTACTGATAGGCTTTCCTCTTTCAGTCATCTGGAAGGTTCTAGATCTGTAAATAAAATTACTCGATTTGGTCTTATATGGTCATAAACTTCTTTGCTGTTGTAAGAAAATGAAAGGCTTTTGTGGGTAGCTTAACACTTCATTTACTTGCAGTGCTCAGTGTGCCATTTAGAGATGTCTAAGTACTTCATAATTCTGATCTTTAAATCATTTGCTGTAAGGGCAACAGCTGCTTCACACAGAGAGCATGAGACCCTCAAGCTTTTTTCAGTTTTCCCCAACCCAGTGTAACTACTTATAGCATTCATTTTAGATTTTTACATTTCATCAAATATGTTTATATTTCAATTTTAACATTCCTCAGATACAAGGAGATAGAAAGCATGTTAGGAATGGTGACAGACCTTTAAAAGGAGATGCCACAAGCTCTACTTCTACTGGGGAAATCATATAATTAAGGAGCGAGGGAGTTCAGGGGGTGAACTGGTAGCTGTAATGAGCCAGAAGTGGTGTTCAGAGGCTGCAGCAGATGGTAGCTGGTGAAGAGGATGAGTGAGGTGGTGAGAAAAGAAACTCAGAGAGGGGTGAAGAAGCTGTGGGGTGGGTCTGAGTAGCTGCTTGAAAGTCAAGCTGTGTTGGAAAGTGGTCTGTGATGTGTGTACTTGTAACAGGTAGGGACTGGGGACCACTGGATTTATTCTTGTTAATCAACTAGTGGGTGAGAGAAGACTGTTTAAATTAGAGAGACTAACTGCAGGGTGGGTTTGGGAAGCATACCAGGGGTTGCATACACATGGGGAACAGTGGAAACTTCCTGGAAACTCGGATCATTCAAAACACTGGTGGCATTGAGTGGAACATGGAGTTAGCCCTCTACTTATGAAAGAAAACTACTCTATCAATTAAATTAGATGCCCCAGTCCCAGCTCTTTGGTTGATTATATAGGTGAAACTAGGAAGAGCTACCAAAATAGCCTGGAGCACTGCATACCGTTTAGTCTCAGTAGCCTTGAGCAACCTGGTCTAGTGGGCAATGTCCCTGCCTATGGCACAGGGTGTGGAACTAGATGATCTTTAAGGTCCCTTCCAACCCAAACCATTCAATGATTCTATGATTCTAAGATGTCCCTGCTCATTGCAGGGCAGTTGGACTAGATGACATTTAAAAGTCCCTCCCGACCAAAACTACTCTATGATTCTATTCTATTAGTGGAATTAAGACGAGTTTTTTCTGCAAAGGCTTTTACACATATTTGATAGTTAAGCCACTCAAAGACAGGCTTTGTCATCTATCACTAAATTCCTGATAAAAAGGAAAGTTGACCGATTGGTTGCAAAATGTGTGCACTGAGACCTTGTCATTGAGATCTTCCTAATATTAACTGTATTTAAGCAAGGTTTTATTTCCTGTAATACTTCAGCATTGTTTGTCATTTATTGCTCTGCTTGCTTTCCATGTCCTCAGTCTATGGCATATATTCTTCACTGTTACTGCTCCCTAACTAGTTAGGGGACCAACCAGTATTCCTAAAGTAAGAGAACTCTTCAAGAATGCAAAGCTTTTGCATGCAAAATCTCCTGCTTTCTGGTGAGGTAAAATGGTACTTGATGGCTGCCTTCTCAGGTAGAAATGCTTCAGTGTATAGGTTATGCTACGATACTACAGACTGGAAGTCCAGTCTTATTCCAACATCTCACTGCAGGAGCCTTGGGTTTAGGAACAAGGACATCCCAAACACAGGGCAGGAAGAATCAAGGTTTTTTGCTCCCTCCAGAGGAGTTGAGGGAGAACTATGTAGGTCCTGTAATCCAACATTTCTTGGGAGTCTAGCTTACTTTTAGCCTAACTCTTTGATTGCCGATGTTGACTTTCTTGGTTGCCAAAGTCAACTGGCCTTTACCTGCTGATTCCTTAGCCTTACATGGGAAATCCAGGTTATGTTTATCTTCTGATCATCAACACAGAGTCGACTCTAGCTTACCTTTGTAAACAGCTAATAAACAGGTATGTCTGTTATACAGCCTCTCTTCTAACAGTACACTTGCTAGGTACAAGTATGTCTGTTAGGCATGAAGAATTAGCAGTCTTTGTGAAGGACTGGAATAAAATGACTGCCACAATTTTTATCAAAATGTCTTAATGTTTTCATCTCCTTGAATGGCATTGGCTCAGTTGTGGGAAGAAGGCAACTGTGAGTTACTAACGCAGCAGTCATTACAAGCATTTTTGTGGGTTGTCTGTAGAGGATTCTCAGGGTCCCTTCAGTTCTGATGCTCTACTAAATCTATGCAATGACCGATCTAGAATCCGTTTTGGTTCTTGTAAGAGAATAATTCTTGCAAAAAAGCAAGTAAATTTGATTCTGATTCCTTCTATAAAAAACAGTGGAACAGTAGGCTGTCCCTGGCTTCCTACACACACACACCACACCCCCCCATAACTGCTGCAACACGGTGATGTTTTCATCTTCTGTCTCTACTTGATCTCTTCAAAATGATGTCCTCCAACAATAGCAAAAACGTGCAGCTGGCATCATCATGGGTTCTATGCTTGGAATTACTTTAGGCCTTGGGAAACTTCAACATTAACAAACTTCAATTTTCTCTTGTATGAACCCCAAAGAAGTACTTTCCTATTAGCAGACGTCCTTCATCTGTGAGCTCTTGACTAATCATATTCCCTTTCTTAGGGAATGTACTCAGTGAGTCACTGAGAACAAAAGGGGTGTAGTGAATAAGAAGTAGTGAGTAGTGTTCGTGACCTGTATTTCATAATAAACCCAAAGAAAGTTTAAATTAAAATAAAATTAAATTCACATTGATCTATTATGCATATTTTGCGTAATACAGATGCCTATTGAAATAATGTCAGTATAAGTTAAAATAACATTTTATTCTGACACTTCTACATAAATGCAGAGGGGGCATATACATGATTCATTTTTTTTCACATACTTACTGAATAATGTTTCCTCCTCATTTTGTACTTGGAATAGTAATTGTTTTTCTGACTAAACATCATTTGTTGCAGACTAACCTATAAGTATTTGCCAGAAACGTGCTGATCTACTCTAAGCTAAACACATTCACTTCTTAGAATGTAGGCCCGACTATGTATGTACTGTCAAGTGGAAGTATATGCTGCCACTGCCACTTTTTCTTTGCACATACATCCTCTTCCCTCCTCCCTAGTTATTGAGAAAGTTGGTCTTCAGCTGGAAAAGAACCTTCCTCCAGGAAATTTGTCGGTAGCTGTGCTTCTTTCTCTTGCAACTCAGCCTTGACAGAGGACCCCAGCACGACATGAAGATGACCGTTTCCTTGCATCTGGAAGGATGCGGGTCCTGGAGAATAAGGTCCTGAGCTTTTTTTAGACTAAGCAAACTTTGATGCTGCCTGGAACATCTTGATCCATGCTTTCTATTGGCTGGCCATAGAAATAAGTCTTAGTCATTTTTCTGTCTCATATTTTGCAAAAGTGCCTTATAAGGAGAAGTACTTCAGCTTTCACATGAGTAATTAAAAGGCACATGGAAGTAAATCTTCAAGATGTCACACGTGTTACATGACAGTGGATGACCTTCTACTCTGAATGAAGCTACATATCTGGGATCTTTACTGCTTTTCAACATCAAGAATGAAAAGAAGGGTCAAAGGGGCTGACTTCTTGAATATTCATCCTGCAAACTTCACAAACCTGAAAGCAATCAAGTCCTAAGCCTTGTGAAGTGTTGATTGATTCAGGCTTCTATAGGAAGATGTTAGCAAAGCCATCTCTGTAAAAGTTCAGGCTTAGGAATTTGTCACCTTGCATAAGAAGAGCTCAGTGGAAGTTATTGACTCCTGCCAGATCCTTCAGAAATGAATAGTGAGTTAAAATTTCTCTTTTGCTACTTACTGAGCCATTAGGATTTGAAATATTAGCCTTCTATAGACTGTACAATGCTCTTTTTGTGGAACATCCCAGGTAAGTCCCGTGTCTTACTTCCCTCTGCTAACAACTGTCCAGGAGGTGCTCCTAAACTGTGTATGGAAATGCCAGTAATGCGGTGGGGTTATGAATACCTATTTCAAAGCAGACACCTCTACAGATTTGCAAAGATGTATTGTTTTGTCAAGTCTATATGTACTAGGTCTTATAATCTAGACTTTTTTACTGGGTTTGTAATTTCTTGAATTTCTTGAATGCTAAGGAACTTTTCTTGAGATAATATATATTCCTCCTGTTTTCTCACATTGCTCAATTTTCCCTCTGTATGTGAGTGGCAGCATAATGCATTCAAGGGAGATTATTCTGAGTGACTTAAAGACATTTTTGGAAAGCATTTTCTCTCATAATGCAGACCAGAGTTCTTTAAAACATCCCAGGAAATGCCCAATTGTCCTAAAGAAATTTTATCTTGTACTAATCCATCCTGGTCGATATTGTGAAAAATGATGAAACTTTGAGAGCCTTATACCCATCAAAACAGACAAAGAAAGGTGGCATTCTTATTATTTTTTTTAAAATACATGTAAGTACTGGTTAAGACTTTGTTCAGCTGAAATAGCTCAAGAATTGGGAAAGAATTGTCATGATGCAAAAACTTTTTGCAAAGAAACATTTCTCATGGTACCTACTATTGAGTCAGTTGCCTCCTCAGAAGGTAATAGCTTCAGATATAATTTTAGCATTCCAGGTTAAACAACTCTTGTTATCTTCATTCACTGCTCAGGAGGTTATGATCTTAGTTCTTGAGACAATTGAATTATGCTAGAATAATAACAGCAAATTGCAATCAAATAGGAATGTGAAGAGTGTAGTAGCTTGAGATTGCACATAGGAACCGAAATGCTCTTTAACATTCATTTCATTTTCATTGTTGTTTTGAAATCCATCTGTACTGAATCTCTCTTGCGGCAAAAGGTTGAATGAAACTGGTATTTCTCAATACTACAGTTATTATACCATTTTATTCACTTATTTGAGATAAATAATTTTTCAGGATGAACATGAAGCTGCCTTTAATGCTCACTGATTGTAATTCAGTTTCAAGTAAAAGGAATTTCAAGTGATATTTACATTCTGATTTGCTGAAACAGGAAAGATATGAAAATGCTGGTGTAATCTATAAACCTTATAGTATAGGATTAGACTTTCACATGAGAAGCAGAAATGCAGGCCTGTATTGCTTGCTTGAAGGGACACAGCATCCAATAAGAGGTGAAAGGCTGAGAGAGCTGGCACATTCTTTAGCCTGGAGAAGAGAAGGCTGAGGGGAGACCTCATTAATGCTCACAAGTATCGAAAGGGTGGGTTGAAGGAGGATGGAGCCGGACTCTTTTCAGTGGTTTCCAGTGACAGGACGAGGGGCAACAGGCACAAGCTGGAACATAGGAAGTTCCATTCAAATATGAGGAAGAACTTCTTCACAGTGAGGGTGACAGAGCCCTGGAACAGGCTGCCCAGGGAGGTCATGGAGTCCCCTTCTCCGGAGATTTTCAAGACCCACCTTGATGCAGTTCTGAGTAATGTGCTCTGGGCAATCCTGCTTAGCAGGGGAGTGGGACTAGATGATCTCTAGAAGGTCCCTTCGAACTCCAAGAATTCTGTGATTCCGTGACAGCAATTAAACATTAAAATAAAAATAGAGACTTTTCAGAAAGAGATGCTGAAGGAAATAACATTTTGAAGATGTGCTTTTACTCTATAGAAACAGAGAGAGAGGACTGTACTGCAGTGAAAAATAAAAATGGGCTATTGCCCTTTTTCCCACCTCTTTCTTTTTGTAAAAGTCAGTGGTACGTGTTAAGTATCCAAATCTTGGTATTTGATTCAACAGTGAACTTTGATTTCTGCAAGGCATAAATTAGCATGGTTCTTGTCCTGGAAAAAATAGCTTCATGGTTTCTGTTCTCCCTGTGTGTGGTTGTGCGTGCTGCCTCAAAATGTGGTATGCTTTCTGAGGTTTGGGGCAAACAGCAAGGAGGAACAATATTTTCTAAATCAGAATTCACTACCACATGGATGGGAGTTGACTCTAGGTGTGGTGTGACTAGCTACAGAGGAAAAGCAGCTAAACATTCTAGAGCTGGAGGTTATTTCCTAGGCTAGATGCATCTCCTAAGCTTGAATATTAAAACCTCAGGGTGTTCTTGGTCTGGATCTTTGCAAGGGCTCCTTGCACCTCGGGTAATATTAGGGATTTCTGATCTGAGGTTTCAAGAAACTGTTATTCTAGAGGAGTCAGTGACACACAAGTAGAACTTCTCCAAGAACAGAAAAATTGAAACTAAGGAGGATGAAAACAAGATCTATTGAAGTTGGCTCAGTCTCCCTGTGCCCGAGGAAAGTCATTCAATAGAATCCATGTTCAGGCTCAGATCTGTCAGCCACTCACCTGTCGGGAGGGTTGTGATAACTGGCTGCAGTTATCTTGGGTTAACAGGGCTTTTTTCATTACTTTCTGCTTTGGAAGTTTTTCTTCAAAATATATCTGTCCCCTGTTGCATATCCATGAAACACCTGTGATAAACATTATCTTGGTTTTAAACCTAAGCAGTAGCTGTTGCTCTTGGAGATAATATGATATATATATATGGAATCTAAACATTTCTGTGCTTGGCCTTTCCTTAGTGCAAATAGCTTCCTCCCTCAAATCTGTGGAGTTACCCTCTTCAGTATATCTTGGTCATTAAAGTTAATATTCCTTCTTTTATAAGTAAGAAGAAATGATGGAGGGCAGAAAACTGTCTCTACAAATTCAAGCCCTGAGTTTGGCTGTGTGGATCTCTAGCATACAGTTAGATACAGTGTCATGTCACTTCATCTAATTTTATCCTGTGTCAGCAAAGAGCTACTCCCTGTTTTCTAGTGATTTATCTGAGATGAAACTCCACCTTTCTGTTTAAAAACTTTTTTGCAAATTATCATCTCCCAGCTCCTACTTGGTAATTCCTTGTGGTAATTTTGGGGTTTTTCCTGAGTAATTTGTAGGAATTTTTTCTGCCATTTCTAATGCTGCTTCTTAAAGTGAAACATATGGTTTGGCAGAGTAAGAAGCATTCTGTACTTCGAGCTGCAGCTCAACCTGCAGGCCTTTTCTCCAAGTGCATTTTTTTAAACTGGACTCTGTGCAGGTTAAGAAGTCCTTAAGAACATAAAGAATCAAGACAAACAGCCACATGTATACTAAGTGTAAGCAATGGATAAAAGGGATGAAAAGGTAAAATTGCTTATGTGAAAGGAAAATATAGCCTCAACTGTCTGTAGCCACCACTCTCACTGTTGCAGAATAGTCATGGTTTTGGTTACTGCACAGAACTTAAATCTCAAAGTCAGTAATGCAAATAGTACATGTGCTTCACTTAGGAATGTAATACATGTGGCATTAAAGGTGGCCTGTGATTGAGCTCATTAAAAAAATGACTAGGTATGAGATGGATTGTCTGTTCTCTTAGATATAATGTTCAATTAATAGAATTGCATTAGCATTCAGGTTGGAGAACAAGACAGGACTCAAAATTTAATTGACTGTTTAGTAGCCTGTTGCATTTGAAGATCTGTAATGAACTTTCCTTTACACTTAATGAGCTAGAGCTTTTTAAATTGGAAAAATATTTGTTACAGTGCTCCAGCTGTTAACATTATAAATGCCCAGGGACTCCTCTAGTTTAATTTGTTATGCTCTCACTTAAAGTTCATCACAATACATTTCAAATGGTAACATGTGAACCAGGGGGAAAAATTGATCACCTCTTACAGAAGATTCTTCAAAGACTGAACAAACCAATGCTGCAAACCCTGTCAAAGCTATAAAGCAGACATTAAGAGCAGACTATTGTTTATGGTGGGTGACAGGTCTCATGTCAGAGACAAGCACCACAGTTTGGAAAAGGTTAGTTATGTTCTACAGAATCCATCTGAACAGGGATCTTCTTGCTACATCTTTGGGATGCTGCAGTTCTTATTAGGTTGGAACAGCAAGGGGAAAAAAATGTCAATATATTTCTGATATGTGTCCTTGTTTCTCTTGCTTACATAAAATAAAAATACCTGCAAAGCTGCTTTTTTCATTATCTTAGCTTAGCAAATACTCAATTGGGATTTAAATCTGAGGGTTGCTAAAATACATGTGAAACAGGGTTGGGAGGAATCAATTGTTGCCACTAACTTTCAATTCTTTCCATGCATTAGGAAACAATATACTAGCACCCCTCAAAAGTTCTCTTGTCAGGACAGGGGCCTGTGATTGAAAGTTATTTCACATTTTTGGCTCTACATAAAGAGTAGTGCTATAACTAGACAAATGATCAAAGTTGTCAAAAACTCTTGTTCACTTCAATTTAAAAACAGTGTATTATGAATTCTGCTTCATAACTAGAAATTACAGAGCAGAATTTCTCAATATCATCTGGGGATTTACTTGATCACAAAGAGCATAAAAAATACATGGCTTTATCTGAATATTAATGTTGTAGTTCAACTTGTATGCTTACTGCAGTTGAGAAAACATCTAAATCTTTAAGGATGTGTATCTTGTTTTATGCCTACACATGATTTTAAGGGAAAGAAAAGCATTAGTTATGGTGAACATTAAAGATGAGTGACAGTGTTAGTCTCTTGAGTAGAACTTCCAAGCCAAAGAAGTCCAGGATTGCTATAGGAGTGTTGATCCTATAACTGAGACCTTATAGATCGAGGACTGCCGTTGGTTCCAAAATTACCACAGCCATGGAAGGAAAGTAATCTTCTGTGCACAGATGGAGAAAGTAGGGAGTTAGGCTACTGTCAGAACACCTTCAGGCTTCAAGGAAAAACAGGTGAGACCACGTCCTTATTGCTCCTGTAGCAGAGTGACTGTGACTATTGAGAAAATACTGGCCGCTACACCGGGAATATAAGGGAACTCCAGGACTGGAGACAGAAAGGTATCTGGGAAGGGACTATATTGTCAGGTGTTGGTAATAGTGGTCCAACTTCATCAAGTTTACAAATTCCCTCCCCAGTGGCCCTTGAAAGAGAGGCTGGGGACAGGGTTGAGGGCTTGGATGGAGGGAGGGAGGGAGGGAGGGAGGGAGAGAGGGAGAGAGGGCGGGGGGATGGATNGAGGGAGGTTTCAAGATGCATAAACTGGAGGGACTGAGGGTGGGGAGTCAGAGTATGGCAACTGGAGAAGGGAGCTTTGGAGAAAAACACGCTATCTTGTTCAAAGAAAGTCTGTTTGTAGCGGTGTGTGCACGGGGCAGCACAGAAGTGATGTCAGCTGGGCAGCCAAGCTTCTGTGAGATTTTTGGGAAGACCACAACAGCATGGAGGAGGTTGGCGTAACACATTATCTTCAAAAAGCAGCTTCGAAAGAGAAGGCCGAAGAACGCAGTCCTACTACAGCAACACCACCTCCTCCACAGAAAGTCATAGGAACATATTCACTAAAAAGGTAATCCACGTATCTGCTGTTTCTGTCAACGACAAAGTAACGCTGTCTATCCATCTGTGGGCCTGACAACATTATAATCTTTCTAACCAGGTTGGTATGTGTGATGAAGGGACTGCATAACCCCTTTCTCGTAACTGCATTAATCTACCCTAACGTGGAGGTGTTTGAACAACAAGCATGGATGTGATTTTGATGGGCTGGAGTACGGGTTCTTCAGCACACATTTAAATTGAGGAGATCAGACACCTGATATCATTAAGCAAGACTCTTATGTTACAGAGCATCTGCTTTGCAAGATATGCATTCCCTTTAAAATTACTGTGCTATGTAATGCTTTAGTAGCAAGTGCGGTCCCTTGAAATGTACAGGTCATCCTTCAATTGTCATGCAGTACTGTCACTTGGTTTACAAAAGAACCACATATACCCATCAGAAAGAAAATTAACAATAATCCTCAAAGGCAGCTGAGTACCAACTTGCACTTTTTTTGTGAGAAGATGGTGGCATAGGTTCAAGAGTCTGTTTTTTTTGAAAATAATACATTGATTGAGCTACTTGTGCATAATGGAAACTAGTTTTTCGCCCTAGTTTTTAGCCTAAAGCAAGAGATTCTCATCTACATCAGTACAATTGATTCATTCAGAAGTAAGGCTCTACATTATAGTACTTCAATGTGAAGAGACTGACAGGTCATGTCATTGATTTTTTTTTTTTTTTTTTTTGATGGAGAAGTAATAACTGTAGGTCAATATATTTGGGCAATGAATGAGCTGACTTATTACTGAAAGAAACTACTTAGGAATGAAAAAAACTGAGGCTTATTCAGTTCATCAATATGCAACCCGTTTATGATTTCTGCAGGAAAATATGGGCTCCCACCATCTGCATCAAATGTTCTGGTATGTGGTAACTTATCAGTGTTCTGACAATTGCTTAACTGTTCAGGGATCATCAGATGCAATATATATTTCATCATTGTACACAATCTACATCAAAAAGGAAATTCTGTTATTACAATGTATCAAGCATGTCTAATTTCACACAAAACAAATTATTCAGATCATACTTGCTTCCACTTATAATGTGTTTTTACACCTACCTTTGGGTATGTACTGGAAAGTGTCATTAAAAGAAAATGGAAGAAACTGTTCCGTTCTAACCAAATTCTCACATTTCAAACTGTCTGTTCTAAGAACAGAGGGAAGGCTTGTGATATGCTGTTGAACCAAAAAAAAAAAATACTCATCTTGCCAAGATACCTTAAATAAATAATAAACTGTAAATATATTCAGACATATACTGCTTGGCATAAAACCAAAGAAAACTGCAGCAGAGAACAGATACAAGCCAAAACTACAAGCAGTTGCAAAATGTAGCAGAAATCACAACTGATATATAAACTGCAGATTGCCAGAGATAATTTTAGATATTTAGAGCTTCTTTTTCAATGTCATATGGTACTTGGAGCTAATAGTATCCCTCATTGATTTCTGAGAATCTGAAATATTAATGAAAACAAGTGTGCTACAGGTCCTGTGGTGGTGGTGTAAATTCTACAAATCCCATGGCATGTTAACAGGCAGATGTACCAGAGAAATTATTATAATTGTCAAAATGTCATAATGGAGTTTAAAATTTATCATCTGTAAGTGGAGGTACATCAGGCTTGAAAAGGTAAAGTTTGTTTAGACTGAGAACTTAACAGCTCAGTTACTTAATATTTTTAATATTAAGAGATTGTTGCAGCCTTTTCTAAATGTATTCACATGGCAGGTTCTGGTCAGCAAGGGACAAAAGCTGACCCAAAGGACAAGTTCCTCAAGTATCTTAAATTTACTAAGATAGGGATCTTAATTCTTGTTTCTAACTTCCTGCTTGAACTCCTGAGATATGTGGCAGTCTGTCAAATGACTAAACAAATGTTACAGTTTTTCTCATGTTGTCACTGTAACATCCAACAGCACTAGGAATTTCTTGAGCCTTATGGAATGGAAAAAAATCCTGTGTTGATATCTCCTTGCCAAACACTTATGTCTAGTGATCGTTCTGCCTGAGCTGAAACTCCAAGGTGAGAACAAGAGTCCAGCTGAGAATTCATTCCATCATCTGTTAAACATGGAGCAGTCCATCATCCTGTCCTTTGTATACATCAGTTTCTCAACAGGGGTAATAGAAATGAAACCATACCTGACTGTTTTCTTCTCTCTCATCAACAGCTTAGCAGTTTCAAAATAAAGCTTTTAAGACCAATTCTTGGAATTTTAGAAATTGTAAATTTAGAAATTTTTGTAAATTTAGAAATTTATTTCTAAAATAGTTACCATCTTTGGTAACTAGTCCTTGTCTTAAACTGTAGCTGTCCATACCATACGCCTAAAGGTTTAGGGTAAAAACCTGATTGCAGTGGAGTTTTGCAGTGAGGGAAGAGGTTGTATATCTGCACTACAGAGGTAACCTCGTAGGGACTGAAAGGAGAAGATAGCTGCTTCTCATATAGCCTGACAACTCTTCACGAGTAGTATCAAGTCCACTTTTGTGTACCTTCCACCACTAGAAGACAGCAGTGCTGCCTGTGTTCATGGTTTTGCACTTTTGAGAAGGCTGGGATTTTTCCCATAGGAGGAAGAATCACAAACTTCTGATAAATCAAGGCTAAATAAGAGCCTAGTGACTAGACCTCTCAAACTGATATCTGAAGAAAAGCACCATGATATGATTAAACTATCCAAGGCATGAATTGCTGTAAAAGGCAGCCTTTGGCAAGTCATCAAAGCTGTTCCTCTACTTTCTTTGCATTTCTAAGTATGTAGCTGTAATGATGAGGAATGGAGATCCTGAAGGCTCACTTTTTCCTCTGCATATTCCCCTTACGGTTCTAAAAGCTGGCAGTAAAATACTCTCTGTTAACATCTCACTCTTCATCAGTTCCACTAATGAACAGACTGTCTACTTCGCAAATAATGGGCCACTTAAGAATCAATTGATTGTGCTTCATAGTGAAGCGTTGTGCTACTGCAAATTCTACCAGCCAGAAGATTTTTGGCAGCTCTAGTATGCTAGATATCTTTGCAGGTCTTTCTTGACAGTTCAGAGCACCTTAGTGATGGTAACAAGCTCTTAAGTAGTGTTTAAATGTCACACTTCTGTAACAGGGAGACACAAGCCCAATGAATCTGAATAGAGATCTGTCAGTTCACCACAAGAAATAGCTTCTGTTAAGATTTAATTTCACTGTTAAGACCCATCTCAGTTAGAGACCACAATATTTCTTAACTGCAGATTAACACAATGGGTTCAAATTCAGCTAAATCCGTGTGCTGATACATTTGAAAACACCTTCTGTACAGCTGTAAAAAACAATTTTCTTGAGTTTAGTAAAATTAAAATCAGGTTATCATGTTTTATTTTTGCGTACAGGTTTGCCTTTATATAGGTACGATAGTTAGATTTTAAAAAGCTCTTCCAAAATTACTTCACTGACAAAAGATGAATGCATAATAATCCTAATAAATCAGTAAATGCTACACAGTTAAAGATCTGAAACTGTGAATTTCCATGTCTTCAGCTCAAAAAGAGTTTCTATTAATACAAGAAGCCAACCCATACTGAGAAGACAATGCAAAAACCATTAGATTAGTGACCTAGCATACCTAATATCAATTAAAGGAACTGTTAGTGTAAATTGTAATGAAAATATATTTTTGAATACTGAAGGATATGTTAACAAGGAAAGTGATGAACCCTCTAGTTTAATATTAAATACCACTTTAGTTAAATGCTCAAGTGGTGGTAATAACATAGAAGGTAAGAGTTGGCCAAGGAAGATGAGCAATAGAATACAGCGCAAACTAGATTAAAATATATTGAAGATTTATGGTTTTCATTAAATATTATTTCTCAAGAATAGAGGCACTCAGTCACATGGTAACAGGGGAGCCAATGGCCAATGACTTTCAGGACTCTGCTATAGGCTATGCATGTGTCAACACCCTCTGCATAACTGCTTTGAGTTCTTCTGGATGTACATCTCTCAGATTAATCCAGGTAATCTGCATCATGAACACACAGATACTAATAAATCAGAACGTTATGGTGTTCCTTGTCATTATCAGCTTCGAAATGTCTGCCTGCTCAGGGCCCAAAGACACAGATGTGGCTCAGAAAAATATTCTGTAGGAAGCATAGTTGTTTGATCGCTGAAATTGATTTTAACTAAAATCACTTTAAATCTCCAAATTATAATCCTTTGGCACTCTACATCACATAGTCATAGCCAACAGGTACAACATTTGGGCTATTTCATAACTTCAGAAATCTGTGAATTTGTTCTGGCTTGCCTATACTTCCATGCCCCATGCAAACCTCAGCTTTTGACAAAGTCTGAGAGCTGTGATCCAAAAGTTTAATCTCAGCCTATTATCTGTTTTTGTTTTGTAGAGTTAAAATTTATGTACATGTAAATAAAGATAGCTTATAACTGTCTGAAACAGCTAGGTAGTTGGGTGAGGTTTCTTTCATTTAAAAGATCTTACATTGTTCAAGGAAAGTTTTGTATCAAATCTTCAGGAAACAGAATTTTTATTATTATTCTTTCCTGTAGGTTCTTACTTGTGGAGCGGGATAATAGGTAGCACAGGGGAGAGGAAAATACTTTCTACTAAAACATCAAACACCGCTCTGAACACTAAGCAATGAGGTCTTTCTTCAAACCTCTACAAAAATTTGGGCTAGTCAATTATCTAATGAGTTTCAAAAGAATTACTTAGCTATTGCTTACACATGCTGAGCTGCGATACCAAGAATCCCATCCCTCTCAGAATGGATAAGGAATATCTTTGGGAATTTTTCAAGCCTGTGAAGCAGATTTTGGCATATCAGGCAAACACAAAGCTTCTCTCATGAGGAGTAAGTATTAAACTGGAGAGTCACACAGCAGTTCTGGAAATGCAGCTGTCTGGGAAGGTATAAAACCAGAAAGGCTGCATTGTAGGGGAAAGAAATGACGTGCAATAAGATGGACAAGAGAACTTCAAAATCTGGGTGATCAAAGGTAAAAAATGGCATTGGTTCTCCATGTTAATGCTATATATTTACCTTGAATAGATGTTCTAGGCGAACCTCAGTAGATTGAGGTCAGGGCTGGTCTAAATAGAGAACTGGACACCCAGCCTGTAGTTCACTTTTCACTCTCTGCAAAATGTGAGTTATCTCTTGGGTGCATTGTAAAAACCTGTTAGTAAACATGAAGATCTAGGAGGAAAGCCTGACTTTACTAACCATAGATGCTATCAGCTTTGTTACTGTACTTCTTCATTGTACTGCAGCATGGGTGATTCCAATTACTTCTTTTCTTTCTGGAAGTCAAAATTAATCTGGCTGCAGTTGACAAACTGTGGAGGCGGTTGTGAACCCTTACTGAGACCAACATTTCCTGGAGTTTATTTCTACCAGCTAAATCCTCTCACCTGCATTATAGTTTGAATCTGTATACCTGTTTACATGGAAACATATGTCAGTTCACAAAAGCTAATTATTTCAGGTTCAGTGGCTGCAACATTGTCAACTGTCATTCAGGGCTATGGATGATTGACTCCTTATCTCATAGGTCAAAAAGCATGAAGGGAGATAGCAATAAATCCATCAGCAACTGAATTGATAAGTTTTTCTGAAGTGTCACCCAGAAGTTACAATTAAATCTATGAAATTTTAATCTTGCTGTGAGATTCCTGCACCAAAGACATAACTGGAGTTGTGACAGCCTTCACACAAGTCACTCACCCAGTGAGGCTCAGCGCAGGCTACCTGCATCTCAGATGGATTTTGTGGCAACAAGCTGGTCAACAAAGGTTGCAGCTGAAGTGCCCACGTTTCCTAAAACGGCTAGCTTAAGAACATCTCAGCAAACAGAAACAGAGGCTGTCATTAAAAAAGGAAGGGTGTTTTTGTATATGTGTGTTTTGGCTTTTTGGGTTTTGGATTTTTTTGTAACAGCTTAAATTAGCAGGCCTTGTTTTGAAAGGAATACAAGCTCTGTGCTTTATGTCCGCAGGGATCACAGCTGTGCTGCTGGCCACAGCCCTAAACGTGAAATGCAAGACCATAGCTGAAGCATCCTGGTATTTTACTTTCCGGCTGCCGCTTCACCCCAGTCCTGTAGCACATCCCAGGAGATGGCAGAACATCCACAGCAGGACAGGACCCATTTGTCTCTGGCATTGTCCTGTACATGCACCCTTGTCTTGCGCCTGTTACAGGCTGGTAAATACAGGTCTAGCTTACATGCCACAAGCTGCAGTGCTCGACGACACCTGTTAAATGGCTTTTTCAAGCCTGTTTTCTTTAGGTTCTCAGTTATATATAAAACTGTTCCTCTGTCTCAGCTCCCTGGAGTTGAGTTGGCTCTAGCTCTAGCTGGACATAAGGCATGGAGGTAAGAATTACTCAGTACCATCATATTTCTTCTCTCTAGCTGAGCTACGCAGTGGGAACTCCTACTGGCACTCATCCAGGTGGGACCAGCAGCAGCACGGAGGTGGCTGTGCCACTGCTTGGACTTCCTGAGGCAGCGAAGGGCTCTATAGGCAGCAGCAGGCTCTGCCTCCCCACCATGACAGGACCTGGTGAGAAGGAGCCAGGAGAGGCTTTGGTGGGAGTCTCACCTCATGCTTGGGAGCTGCCTCAGAGCCTCAGCCCCAGTCCTGTCCTGGCTACTGGCCTCTCTGACCACCCAGACTGCCCCGGTACCCACCATGCCACGACCTCAGCTGGACATCACTAGCCCATGGCCACCCAGGCCCCCCACATGAGGCCCATGTGAGACGTGTGAGAAGAGATGCTGAACTGCATCCCACTAGAAATTATTTTAAGGAGAAAGAACCTCTCCTTTAATCTGGCACCTGCCACTCTCAGCGGAAGGGAGCCTGGTAAACCTTTCTAAGGAAGCTGCAAGTCCTAGCTTGCCATCTGTTCCCTTCTCCTGCCTTGGAACAATTGCAAGGACCACGATAACACTTGCAAGGCCAATTGTTTCACTGTAAAACACACTCCAATGGTGACAGTTGGCTGCTTTGTTTTCACACTTTCTCAGAGTGGGAATAATGTTGCTTTCTCTTTTTGCATCAGACAGAAACTGCCCAGAATCAGGGGGAAAATGCCATCCTAACATCTTTGCAAGCTAGCTTGGAAAGAATGCCTCCAGCATGTCTGGGCTGCTGCTCTAACTTCCCATGTGGGAAGCACTTGAGTTGATTGATCTGGAAGAGGTGTCTAACACATGAGTTTATGGCTGTGATTTTAAAATCAGGACGGGACAACTGTTTCCTGTTGTGTTTCCTTATCAACGACTTCAATGAGTGATCATTGCCTGTACATAAGAGTTGCCTTTTCAAATGAATTGTGGTCACTGAACACACATAAGTAGACAACTAAAAAAAAAAGAAGATTATTTTTTCAACTACCAGCCAAAGGAGTATGGAAATACTGTGGCTGACGCATACTGATGCAAGCTGAAAAAATAGCTTCCCTGCAGCAGAGGTAAAAGGTCAGTAATTACACTTCCTAAATGAAGTGCTGTCAGCCCAAGTTACACCTTTGTAGCTCTTCCTAAAGTTTCGGAGACAAATTTCCAGATACGATCACCCCTTTCACACTATAAGCCCACGTTTCAGAATAGCCAAACTACTGCTAAGTAATTGTTCTGCTTTCAAACTAAAACTTTTTCACCCTTGAGCTGGCTGTGAACAAAAACATTCTGATAAAAACTGTTTGCTGCTAGTATTTGGTGTTATGAGATAGCTCAAATGAGACAACAACCAGAGGACGACTGTTAAACAGCTACTACTTTGCAGGGCAATATTGAAAAATTATCTGAGATTAGATTCTATCTGTTTTAAGTTCCACTATGAGAAAAAGATGCCTGATCGATCAACTTTCTTGTTGCTGTCCTCCTGCAAGTTTTGAGGCTCTTCTAAAAGACTGCTATTTCAAGCCTACTGATCAGGAAGTCAAGCATCAGTTTGCATTGCAAATAAGTAGAAAACTGATGGATCGTGCCTTTGATGTTCCAGTAAGTGCTCTTTGAAAAGCCTCACAGGTTTTTTTCCACAAGTCTCCTAAAAACATTTTGTAGAATAGCCACTTGAACAGAGAGGAGTATTGCATATTGAAAGTTGACTTTTAAATAGCATTATGGATGTTTGTAACACCTCAGTCTGACTGAACAAGATGAACCTCTGCAAAGTGATATGCTAATGTTATTTTTGTCATTTGTTGACATGTTCCTTTTGCTTTTAAAGCCGTACACATAATAAGGATCACTGCACTACCACAATGACATTGTCTGAGACAATTCTAGAACTTTCAACTCCTACTACTGATAAACCTCCAAGCTTCTGCTATGACACTTTGCTGCTCCGATCTGCCTTAAATTGCAAGCTTCTCTTCTTATACTTTTGTTTATTACATCAAATGGTTCTGAAAACTACAATGTCTTCTCTTGGGCCTGAAATGTATTTTGGGATGCTGCTGCTGGAGAAAAGGTTGAGAAGGTGGAAAGAAGGAAGTAAAAGGGGAGAAATTAAATATATTTTTTTTCCTTATTGGAATTCATAATGACTTCACAAGGATTATTTTCTTTCCTTTATTAAACACTTCTATACAGTTGACACAGGTTTAAATACAGTAAATGGATATCTCCTTTTTTCACATAAGCATACAATTTTAAGTGACCAAATAAATGGAGAGGCAGGGAGAAGGCTTAATCAAAGCTGTAAAAATGAAAAGAGTGTGTGTGTAATGCATTTTTGTTCATTTTTAGGTAGTTATCCTTTGATATGGGTATTATAATTCTAAATTGTACCGGGAAATTGAATTACTTCTACCTAAGATCATGAAAATCCATTAGTAGTACAATGTACCAAGAGCCTAAAAAAATTGCTTTTCTGCTTAGCTTTTAAATATGGTTGAAATGAGTTACCTTTGTAATCATAATGCTTGATCTGAGATTATCCAGGAAAGTGATATATAGTGAAGTGAGGGGACTGGAGGAGACTTATTCTTTAAATAAATGGACTTCAGCCTTTACTAGTGGTTTGTATGGCTACATGTAGAAAAGCTGTTGATTGTCCAGCTCCTATTAACAGTAGATAGTTAGTTATTTCTGTTCATAGAAAAAATTACTATCATGTGTACAGCTAATATTTAATCTGCAGCCTTCTTTTGATGATGCCAAAATATGAAAATCTAGAGAAAGATCACTTGCTGATAAAAAAAAAGGTCCCATTTACTGAAACTTTGGGAAAAGAATGTCCCATTTCCTTTATTATCATCATTTGATGTTTGCTGGATTGCATATAACGGATTTTTTAAAGGTAAAGATGTTTCTGCCAACCAACCTGGAGTCTTTCATAATCTTCTTCTCTAATCTTCTGTCCTTTTTCAGTAATATTTTAAAAAGAGATGAATAAGCTATCATATCAATTTAAAAGGATTGTAAACACCTAACAGTTTTAAACTGAAGTTAGCTCAGCAGCAACCTTTATTTATTCCTATACGCTAGGTCAGGAATTAAATTTTCTATTTTATGCAGTCCTTTTACCATCTAAAGCTAAACTTGACCCTACACAGTACTACAAATCTTATATTTCAGTCTGATTCCTTTCATTATTTTAACTCATCAAGGATCATACTGAAGGCTATCACATCAGTTTAGACTGTTTACAAAGCAACTTCACTAGCAAACATAATGGTGAAGGATGACTTCAAGCTGAATATATCAACACTGTAGTATAAACAAAGACCCTCAAAGGGCTCTGACTTTCCCAACCATAGGAGCAGAGGACCTTACTCCCCTAAGTCCCTTTAGGCATTTGCAGAGAACAAAGGACATGAACAGCAATATGAATGACAATGACTTAATTCACAGCTGATTCCAGTCACTGCCAGTGGGAAGTTGGACATGAAAAAGCATTAGTAATTTTCATCTGTTAGTATACTTAGTGTTTCATTCAGAATCTCTGTTTGGGGAGGGAAAATGTGCTGGAAATTTTCTAGTGTTTGCTCATTTGGCTTGCTACACATGCAACTGTCTGATTCCCATTCAGATTGCTTGCAAACAGAAGTGGCCATTTAAGAGTACGTCTCATCTGTTTGCAAATGTGACCCTTAGCTATGTCTTTAACATCAGTGTGGCATTAACCTGCAGGTAATGGGAAATGTTCGTGCAGACCGAAGCAGAGCTATTCAGGCTAAAACAAAATAGCAGCTGTTCAGGTTTGGAAGGATGTCTTTGCAACCAAAACAGACAAGCGGTTTTCTCTCTCATACTTATATATAAAGAGGTAACAATATTTATGCAACATCAGGCAGCTCTAAGTTAAAAGTAACAGAAAAAAAGATTGGCCATTCAAATCCAATTCATCCTTATTTATGGTCCTTAAAACAACCTGGCCATATCCCACTTTCAGCAGGACCACTGGCTTGTTGTGCACTTGTTTAGAATATGAAAAAGGGAGTTGCAGGGAAAAAAGCCCTTTTCCTCTTGCAACCCCTGCAACAGGAATTGCAGCTCCTGTTTGATGCTTATTTTGGAATCAACCTACAGTAAGGCCAGAAGGAAAAAGGGTTTTTTTGGTTAAAGGGGCTGCTAAATGCCCCTCTGGAGATTCTCATTCTGCAGCAGAATTCCTAGAAGGTTTTGGGAGACTTCCTCGAGAATAAAGCTTTCATGAATATTCACTAATAGAACGTTCCCTATATTCTACATGCCTAAACTGATCTAACTACTTAACTTAATCATAACCTGAGACTCTCTGGAATTAGGACGCTTTTGGGCAAACCAAAACCGCATTTTGCATAACACAAGTGTTGATGCCAGCACTGGGAGTACAGCTTCACAAGGCTCCACCTACAAGGCCCGTTGAATACATAAAATGTGCAAACAGTCTAACAAATTAGATTTTTCACCCACAGTTACAAACATCTCCAACGGTTTTAGTAAGCACCATTCTATACGGTTATTTCTGGGCGTTCTACACCCACACTGACAGATGCTCAAGGAGGGACCGCCCCAAATATTCTCTTTTCAATACTAAAATCATACGGCGAGGCGGCGGCCAGGCCTGCGGGGAGCGCGAGGCGGGGGCGGGAGGGCGCTGCACAGACGCGGTGCCCAGCTCAGGGACCCCCCGCTCACTGTCCCCGACCCAGCCGGAGCCAACCAATCAGAGGGCGGAGGAGGCGTGGCTAGGAGCCGCGCGGAGATTTAAAGGCGGTGAGAGCAGTCCCTCGGTCTGTTGGTGCGGCGGGGCGGGGCCGTGGCAGAGGGCGGTGCGTGCCGGGTGAGTGTGAGGGGAGGGCTGGCTGACTGGAAGGAAAGCATCCAAAGATGGGCTCTGCTGGGTCTGTAGCCATNATGGTGCCTCTGTACTCAGCACTGGTGAGGCCTCACCTCGAATGCTGTGTTCAGTTTTGGGCCCCTCTCTACAGGAAGGACATTGAGCTGCTGAATTGTGTCCAGAGGAGAGCCACCAAGCTGGTGAGGGGTCTGGAGACCAAGTCATATGAGGAGAGGCTGAGGGAACTGGGCATGTTTAGTTTGGAGAAGAAGAGGCTGAGGGGGGACCTCATTGTGCTCTACAACTACCTGAAAGGAGGTTGTAGAGAGGTGGGTGTTGGCCTCTTCTCCCAAGGGAATAATGACAGGACCAGAGGAAATGGTCTGAAGTTGCGGCAGGGGAGGTTTAGATTAGGTATTAGGAAGAATGACTTTCCTGAGAGAGTCACATGTGATACTAGGGTCTCAACTATGATTTGGTGCAGAACATTATCAACTGGAAAGCTTAACTTCTGAGATTAACTGTGCCATTGCAGTAGATGTGTGTATGTTACCATGGAAGCATACTTGAGAGGGAAAACTCAGATGCAGAGAGGGAATTAACTCTCTCAATATAGCTGGAAATAACTTTTACAATGCTAACCTTCTTATATAAAACTCTTTGTGAGACTGTAAATCCAGACCAATAACCATTTCATGATTAGCCCCAGTAGCAGGATGAAGTGGCAATAATCCACCAGCTGTAGAATGAGCTATAGAATTGAGCTCATTCTATAAAATGGATCCCAGGCAAAAAGCTCACATTTAGGCCAAATAAGAAAAACCACTATAGCAGAAAAGTGTATTGCTAAATCACATAGAAAAAACAACATGAAATGGCAATAGGATTGGCAAAGTATTCAGGGTGGGGGCGGGTGGACGACGTATGTGTAAAAAGGTGGTTTTGTTATTTGGTTCTGTCTCTTCATGATTTCAGTCAGCTTTGATCCTGGAAGTGTGTATTGCAGTAGTGTCTTAATAGTTCAGGCATCTAATACTTTAGTTAAATTAAGTTTAAGCTGAAAAAGACCAGATTACTATATAGCTAAAGGTGCAGAAGTGCACTTGGTATATTTTCTTCAAAAACACAGTAAAAGTTAGGTTCCTAAGTGCTTTGAGAACTCCAGTGCAAATCTAAGGGAAATTTGAAAATGGTTAAAACAAATCTAAAGTACTACTCTGGAAAAATCTTGCTGAAAAAGGCAGTTTTGATTGGTGCTGTTGTATCACATTTCTCATGTGTCATTTAGAAAATCTACTCATATTCACTTATTTTTGGAAGATGTTGAGTATCTCTCCTTTAGCATTGCTATCTTAGCTGGTAGGCCAGACCACTGCTAATTTCTCAACATAAATCCATTCTCTGAGCACTTATTCATAGGGCTTGAAAAGGACCCTGACTTACTGGAAACAATTTACTCTTATAGTGTTCTCCAACACAGTCCTATCGTAAGGAGGGTGCAAAGGCAGTCTGTTTGTTATTCGCTATGTGTATTAACCTACAGAATGTGTTGAATAAGTTTTAATTGTATTTACTGTTTCAGTGTTGATCTAGCTTCTACCTGTATTTTCCTCTTTTGTCTTTAGTTTCTGGCTGGTGAATGAAATCTTCAGTGAGATGAAGGTTAAGACTGTGTGTCAGGGCTGACATCCAAGTAAAAGCTGAAGAATTTAGGGGAAAGGTATGAAGTGTAATACTTTGTTTCCATCAAAAAATCCAGAGTATGTGTTGTACAGGCCTGTGCTAATGGAGGAAGAGCTACATTCCCTAGTACATTCAGCCACACATCCTATAAAAGAAGATATTTTTTTCTCTTGTCCATCACTTACACTACAATGTGTTTGCTTGCCTGATCTCAAAACAGAGCTTAAATCACTACAAAGAAGTATTTAATCACTCTAATATCTTCATCAACAGGAACTGAACTAGACAGCCAGTTGGCAAAGACAAATGAGTCACAAGCCAAAATTTAAAATCACTGGAACAAGGAACTTTAAAAGAAAAAAAAAAAGAAAAGGATAAATTTCTCTCCCTTTATATAACAAACATGAGACTAAATAGCTGACAAAGTGTTGAGATGTTTGGGAACTCCACAAATAGCTTTCTACTTTAATTCTCTGTTCTGCTGTTTCATCCCATTGACTTTGAGTTTATCACAAAAGCTGAGCTGGGGGTCCTTGTGGCTCACACCATTATCTGCTCCCTAGGAATTGAACTTTCTAGCTGACTGGTGGCTGAGTCTGGCATAGCCTAATCAAATCACAGGTCATAAGTAGAGATACTGGTGGTCATCTCAAGCAACTTCCTGCTCAAAGCCAGGACTACCGCTGACTGGGTCAGCTGTGTCTGTGTCTAATCAGGTCTTCAAAGTCTCCTACAAGGGAGATGCCACAGTCTCTCTGCATAATCTGTTCTTGTGCTACACTTATCTATTAGTGAAAAGTTTTTCCAAATCTGAATCTCTGAAAGAACAATGTGTGACTGCTGCTTCCTGTTGTATCATTTGGCACTAGCAGGAGGTGTTTGGCCCCATAACCTTGGTACCTCTCTTTAAGAAGCTCTATATGCCCCTTAGTGTCCTCTAAACAAATTTAACCAGTTAGCTCCCTCCACCTGTCCCTACAGGGCACCTGTCCACAGCCTCTGTCTATCATGGTTGTTCTCTGCAGGATCTTTTCCCATTTCTCCCCATCCTTTTCCAACTAGGAGGCACAGGACTGGACACAGTATCCTAGTGTATCCACATGAGTGCTGAGCAGAGCATGGATAATAGCTTTCCTAAGTCTGCTGGCCATCTTTCTCCTAATGCAGCCCAGTGTTTGGTTTGCCTAATTTGCAATGAGAGCATAATTTAATGCACAGTGAATTGAATAGATTCAGAATAAATTTGGTATGGAAAGCAAGACAAGAACTCTAAACAGCTGAGTGAACACTAACTGGGATGTCAGTTTGGGGACAAGAGATGGCTTTGGCAGGAGTCTCAGCTAGATGGATCACAGTGGCATCTGTGATCAGAAGGTGTCAGGGATGGTATGAAACAGAAGTGAGGAGACTGAGGAATTCACTAAGATGAGTTCTCTTTCAGTCAAAATATGCACAATGCTTCTATTTAACTTCAAAGACTTCTGACCGTATCATGGAAGTGCAAACAAAAGAAACTAGATTAGCCAAAGCATTCTTACCTTGACAAGTCAGTACGGGAGGTGCCACTTTCTTAACTGCAAGAAAAAATACCGGAATAAATACCATTAATATGCCGTTCTGTAAGGGCACCAACTGCTTGATTAGCTAGCATTAGGTAAGTCTCCATTTTGGCATCTTCTGTTTCTGCACTCTCCAGTGAAGTGTTTCTGCAAATGACAGTGAAATCAAATTGGAATGAAGTAATGTAAATCTGCAGGAAGAGGAATATATCAAAGGCAGACAGCTAAGGTTCAGGAGTGTGTGATGTCATAGTTGTGGTCCTGGTGATATCTCTTCAGGTCATGTGTTTCTCGTACCAGGGAGTTTTGACATACGTGACAAAGCAATTGTGATGTAAGATCACACATCTGAGTTTGAAATATCTGCTTTTTTTTTCACTTGGTACTGGGAGATTCAATTCTCAGTGGTAAAGACAGATGAGAAATGACAGTTCTGATAAGAAAACTTGGTTCCTTACAAGCTGAGGACTGCAAAGCAAGACTGAGGCATAATCGGTTGCTTTATGTAAAATTACCAAAATACATAGAAAGGTCTGCTCCCACTCTCTCTTTTCCCTGTTGCATTTCTACCTAACCAAAGATGAAATAAACAACATACAGACTAATAGCAGTCAGGAAAACAGCAAGGTGAAAAATTTGGACCCTTGAGATTTGGACATAGGATGATTGCTTATCTATAGTTCCTGTATAACATTATGCCTGAGGTTTGTGTCAGGCAGAAAGCCACTTAGGTCAGTGGGAGATTAAGCCTGTGGCATCTCAAAAGCCAGGTCAAGTTGTCTTGATGTGGACATTCAATGTTAAATCACTGAAATTGCACAGGCAAATGGCTGTTTTTCTTCACTTTCCTTTTTAATGACCAAACTGATATTTTTCACTTGAAAGCTGGTAAGATGACATTTTAAAACTGACAACTTCAAAACAGAGAGAACAGAAATATGGTACAGTCTTGGGTGCTCTTTTTATTACTAAAGAAATTATAGGTTTTTTTCTTAGACAACTGTCGGAGGTAAGAGCAACACGGACTCCTGAAGTTGGTAAAACAGAAGACCCTTCATTGTAGCAGATACCTTGTTTATAAAAAGTTACCGCTATCCACGCGATAAGCATGCGAAGCATTCTTATTTATCATTGGTTATATGGGTTTCTTACATGTCAGCCTTGTGCTTCTAATTGGCTAAAAGTCTCTCGCTTGGTCATCCTGATACATGTTGCTTTCTCTTTGGAGTTCTTACAACACATCTTTGTTCCTCATATCTTCTTCATCAAGGACTTTCAAGGTCTATCCAGAAGCCATCCTCCTCCAGCTGTTCAAACCCTACAGACAACAAAGCAAATTAGTGGCAGACTCAAAACAGAAATGCAAGCACGTAACTATACTGACACTTTCCATGGATGACAGGTATTGGTAGGATACATGTGTTCTGCTTAACCATACTGAAGGGTCAAAGGTTCTTTTAACAGACAGATGCAGAAGATGGTTTCTGGGTTATACTTCCCCCTGCACCTATACTGTCTTGGTAGATCCATATTTACAGAACTAGTTGTCCCACAGGAGAAAAACATTTGAAAAGTGGTCCCTTACACCGTGAGTATCCTGGTCCCACTGAGAGCTTGAACCAGAGAGGGAGTTGCTAACACAACAGTGTTTCCATTTTTGCTTTGTTGTTGTTATTGTACTAGTGTCTTCACCCACGTGAAGCCTCCTGAATGTTAACCAGGTGCTTTTGCTTGATAAGTCAGTGTGTTGAGCTGTTTGAGCTAGGTGTATAGAGCATGATTAACCTCCATTAACATCTAGCCAAGAGCTGCAGTTACTAGTGACTGTGGCACTGAGTTTATTAATTCATGTTTACAAAATGTGAACCAAATAGCTAGATGTTTCTACCAAATCTCATACTTCGGTGCTAAAGAGTTATCCTATACTGACAACAGCTGCAGTCATTTGGGTAGAGATGCTTTATTTTCCTTTGTCTTATCGAGTTTTTTTTATTTTGGTACTAAAACTTCATCATAATCAAGACCTCTGTATGCAAAATGCCATCCAAATAAACAAAAGTCAGTTGAAAATTCCTGTGTAGAGATTAAGACATGATAACAAATAAGTACGTTGAAGAAGGTTACTCAGGAAAAATGAGACAATAGTAGAGAAGGCAACAACTTCATCCCTACTTGGGTACAAAAGGGCCACTGCTTCCAAGCAGGTTTTGAGCAAGGCCAGTGAGGTGGCCTCAGTGAGCTCCTAGAGAGCTCCTGCTCTTCCATGGGGCCAGTGGAAATCACCAAGAGATAAAAGATTGAAAATGAAACAGATTTGGTGACAACAACCTTTCTGGTGGAACAGAAGACTGGGTGATTTTAATCTTTTTCTGCCCAGAAAGACTATATAGCATTGTATCCACCTAAGGTAGCTTATGTCTTTGGGTTGTTATAAAGTGTAACAGTGTTTATCTGAGTCAGATCTTATGAAGTTCAATAGTTCTTTTTCAATAGAAGAAGAAAACACAAGTAGACAGTAATGTACCAATACTGAAGATGAAGCAAGATAAAGGACAAAAATGAATATATAGAACAGGAACAGCAAGTGGGTTTCATCTAAATGGCACAGGCTGAGGGTATGTTGTAATGAGTTGTAATTTAGCAGAGGCATTCTGCAAGTGTAACAGCACTCAGTCTTTTATAGTTTCATATTCTTTTCTTTTCCAGACAGTAATACGGATGGTAGTGTTCCAGGACAGGATCTCATCTGTACTTTCACAAGGATTATAGTCTGTGTGCAGAGGGATGGAAATACATGTCTGAGCATTGCTGACAAACCACACTCTGTATCTAATACTATGGATGTCGCATAGAGTCCAAATTGATTTTGGTACTTCCAGTTTTCAGGAGTTTGTGCTAACTGAATTAATTTGAAAGGGGAACTCCTTTTTACCTTGATGCAGCTTGCTGAGGAGGCACTGGGGATGAGGTTTGGGTAAGGAAGTAAAGCCTATTAAAAATCATTAAAATGAACAGCCTTGATGAGGAACATACTGCTTCTGTGAGCTGATGAAAACTCACTGTGCGGGAAATTGTGATAAAGCAGTAGATAACGTGTTCTTAAATGGGAGATCAGGAGTCTGCCTAGTGGAACAGGCAATCAGCAAAAATCAGCTATTAATCTTTGAAACTCTTCTCACTTGGAGAACAATTTTCCATATGTGAAAATGCTCCTCTACATACTCTGTCTAGGTAAAAGTTATACCCTTCACTCCTCACTATTGTGAGGAGCACTGTAAGTTTCTCACCTTTCTTCCTAAATGAGAGCTCTGTCTGGAGGAGAACTTACCTATGAGGAGCAGAGTTGGGCAAAGGAACCCATTCTGTAATAGCTTCTGCTGCACAGCAGAGTCCTTTTGCCTTCTGCCTACTCATCAAAGTGTTATAACAATAAAAGGATATGTCTCCCTCAGGCTATATCTGGTTGGGAAGGAAGGTCAGGTTAGTTCAAGACCTGGGATTTGATCACGGCAAGTTCTCATTGCAGCTATGCCAGCGTAAAGAGCTGCTCTCTCTGCAGCCTGCCAGAAGCCTTTCCCCATGCTTTGTTGTAGGTATGTCTGCCCTGCCCTTCAGTTGCTGACCCAGACTTTTTCTTGCCTTCTTAATTTCTCAACCTGCCTCCAGAACTCTCTCAAGTCTGCAGCTTCTCCTGGCAATTGCTGGACTGTGACCAACCCTGGGCCCCAGCTGTGGTACTAAACCTCCTTAAGCTTGGCTTACTGTGACATGGTGGGGCTGCCCCTCATGGGAGAGGACAGTATGATCCTGCTGGCTTGTGGGCACCTGCTGCCCCACCTGGCCTGGGCCCAGTGGGTCGCCCTGACCCCTGGCACCTACCTGCTAGCAGCGTTGTTTGTGTGAGCCTCTCCTAACCCATCTAAGAAAGAAGACAGCAGGATTGGTTCAAATGGAAGGTCTCCGGTGACTTAGTTCTTCCTAACTGGGCTAGTTTAGGGGAGTGATGAGCTCAGCCTGTGGAGACCCATGGTCTTGCAGGTGGGGAAACTAGTGAGCAGCTGGTGGCATGCTAGAGTCAAAGCTGCATTCACTGGCATACCCTTGCCAAGAGGATGTATCTACATACACCCTTATCCCCAAACTGACATAAAGTATCTTCTCAACTGCTGCTGAACCGAAGGAACCCAAAGCCAGCTGGATGGGGGTGTTCCTCAGGTACCAGTGTCCACCTAAGCACGTCCAGAGCTTTCCCACTGAGAGTAACTTGATGCTATCATTTAGTTATAGGTGTACAGGTCCTAGATGTTCCTCGGCATCTCCCCTCAAGTCCCCTGTCTGGACCTCATTTTTATTGTGTTTATGATACCAACTAGAATACACAGCTCATAAAATACAACTGCGGCTAGTTCCTTTTAAAACCACAGGAACGGATACCTTTGTTAAGCATAACACATACACTAGAGCATCAGGCCATGGGGTTCAAACTTACCCGTACCCTGGGGATGACTTTCCATTCCATGACCCACAAATCTTTTTTTTTTTATTTTTCAGTTTTTATAATTGGCATTTCTATACAAAGAGTGGGTAAATGTGGCTCATTGTATTACTTACCTTAGAGTATTAAGAGAATGTTTTTTGGGTTTTTTTTGCTGCTGCCTTACTACACCAAATAAGACTTGCTCTTCAGCCTTGCAGATCTGAAAGTAGGCTGTGTTTCCTGGTATTGTGAAAGAGTTTCAGAGGTTCTCGAACAGGAATGCTTATTCTCACTAATGGAAACAAGATATGAAGTATGAGAATTGGGTCTATATCCTCAAAAGATTGTTTGTGAAGTGACCTCTACAAACATTCTGCAGGAGAATTTGTGATGTGTCATTTACTGGTGCACAGCCAAACCAACTATTTTCATTTACGCCCCTTTTCACAATAGAGATGTAACAGTGCTTCAGTGTACATTCTGAAAGAAATGTGCTGAGAACTTTTATCTTTTCAGGGGTGAAACTCACATGCTACTTCATTTTGAACACCTAATCGAAATAGTCTCTTCCCACCTTTTCCATTTTACTGTCTCTCAAATAATTTGCATTGTTTTACATTCTACCGCTGATTTTTCTGACCAAGGTTCATAATAAAATTCAAGCTAGAATGAAATGTTTCTGCAGATAAATAGCAGGAATTGAAAACAAGTCTGCTTAGTTGCACCAGTACTGCACTCCATCATAGGTGTACCTGCTATGTATAGATATTCTTCAGTGAGGTGAGAAGTCTAGAGGGAGTAAAGCAAAATAATTTTCAACTGTCTGCAGAACTGCATGCAGTTTTGCAGCTATCCCATCACTAACGCATAAGCTATCAATAGAGCTACCTCAGTGGAGATAAAACATAACAAAGCTATACTGAACAAAAGTCAGCCAGGTTAGTGGAAACTCTGTGCATACATAGTTGGAAGTTTCTGCATTAATTCCTATTGTCTTTCTTTTTTTGGCATACCATTTATATAACTAAAGTGAAAACAAATTATTTTTTGTTAATATTCATCGTGGGCTGTTTCCAGCTTCTGTATACAAAAGAACACTTACAAACATATCAGCCTTCTTCAGCTTTTTCTAAAGTGTCCTTAATTCTTCAGGTAGTAAACAAGATTATTTTCTTTACACTCCAGTGGATGAGATATTGCTTTGTGATGGCTGGCCAATCTACATGGGGATAAAAAAACGTAACGGAGCTCATCTTCAGCCCATTGGTGTAAATGTTGAGTGCATTGCTATAGCAACAACCCAAAATGAAGAATTCACTAGTTCTTCCCACTGGCATCTCTAAATTACTCAGTGTTTTCGAGGGGAAGGAGAAGGATTTGGTTGTTCTCACTCAGCAGCAGGCTCAAAAAAAATTGTCCCCCTTAATATGATCCAAGATGGGCTTGGGCATGTTAGTGCTACCAAACTTCAAACTCGGACACCAGCAAAAGCAATTGAGAGCCCTGTGACTCTGCTGAGCCACCACCTAATCCCAGAGAAACCTAAGGACTGTTACAGCCTGTATTTTGTAAATGCCTAAATAGATGAAGATTTGCAGCCCTGCAGAAAAGGAGGTAGTTTCCCTATTGGTGCTGCCCAGGGTGGTGGGGGAGTTCTGGGTCACAGGAGTTATTTATGCAACAGCATTGATACAAATTCACTTTTTGCCCCTGCCTAGCACAGTGGCCCCTCCTGCTTCTGAGGATGCCCCAGGTGCCTTTATGCACAAGTGCTGTGCTTTCTGGAGTTGATCACTGCTCTCTAGGGTGCTCATCTGCCTGGCTCACTGGCAAAATTAAATATTTGAGATGGTTTGACCGTACTCCTTGACAAAATTTTCTCAGTCTTGTATATTCTCTTAGTGCGATATTTGGAGATCTCCATCAAAACGAGAGGAAATTGAAAAACACAAGTGTCTGCTGATTAATCAGTCACGTGTTTTTCCTCGCTTTTATTTAAAATGCCTATCAGCAAGAAGACATCTAATATGGAAAGCAGAGAGAGGGGAGGTTAGACTCGTTAATCTACAAAGAAATGAGACCTTTCCAGCTCAGAATTAATATTAAAAGTCAGTACCTATTAATGAATTGTATCATACCTCTGCTTTTGTATCAGGAACTCAGATGCCATGCACTGAGCAAATCTTGACTTTGCAGATGACTTTGCTAGTCGAAGATGTTACCCTCTTTCACCATCCACAACTTCAAGGTGAAATCTAAATGAATAGTAGTAATAGTAGACCAGAATTTTTGTGTTTCCATCCTCGTTAAAGAAAAGAGTTTTTTAAAACTCCACACAAAAGCTCTTTTAACAGCACTTGATTAATTGGGTTCAAACCTGGATGTCAGCTTTTGAAAGAAATATATTCTTCCAGTTTTAATTCAGCGTAGAAGCACTAACTCCAAAAGCATGACAGCAGCAGGAAAACAGAAATCCACATTTGACTAAGCCTCGGAGAGTAGCGGACTGTTTAGTACAAGACTACTAAGAGTTACCCAAACTGTTGCAAGCATATGTAGTGTCTGCAGTTGATTTGTAGGGAGGCTGTGGCAGCAGGGAGCAAGGTTTTCAACTTCAAAATATGCAGCTCTCTACTTCAGGGGACACCGGGGCCAGACTGTATTTCCTGTTCTGTTAGTTGCCTAATGTTTAGATCAAATCAGATATGTGTTAGATCTGAGCTTTCCACGCTTTCTCTTGCATTCCTCTGAAATAATAGCAGTTCTTGCACTAACAGAGACATTGGTGCTTTAACCTGTGTCAGATTCTTCCACTGGCCGTGAGATAAGAAATGTTATCAGTGTGTTCAGTGACACTGTGACAATGAGGTCGAAGCATAGCAGCTAGAGGAAGAGACCAGAAAGCGCTTAATTTGTTGGGTTGTTGGTTGGTTGTTTTTGGGGTGGGGTGTGTGTTTGTTTCTTTGTTTGGGGTTGTGGTTTTTTTTTGTGAATGGGAAAAATAAGTGGTTTACGTGAGCAGTTCAAATACTCTAAAACACATCATTTCTGGAGTAAAACTGAATGAAGGGAACTAATCTTGAAGTGCCAGTTGGTGGAGTATCTTCCATACCTACTCTACAGCCCAGTCATTAGGATGTCTCTTACTGAATTCAGTAAAACCTCACCCTTTAAATCCTGGTGCTACTTGCCTACACTCCTTACCTGGTGCAATGCATGAGGAAAGTTAGTGGAAAATCTTGCACTATGAGCAGCAAATCCTTATCCTTAATGCATGATTAAATATCCCCAAATAAACCTATTAAACATATCCATGTAAACAAAGCTGAAACAGGTACTCAGAAAATAAAGATTGTTTTTCTACACAGAATGCTCTTCCCCTCTTTCACGCTATAAATATTCTAGAATTGTATTCTTTCCTGTTTCTCAGCATCTTCACCAGACACAGGTTGGATTTAACAACAGATACTTCGTCCCTTCACTGAAGCTCTAGTCAATGTCAGTTTAAAGCAAAAGTGGAATCACCTCTTCAGGATTAATTTAATTAGTGGCATATCTGCTTTGATGTTCTGACATTAACAAGGGTTGTGAGTACATGAGTGGGAAGAAGGATGCTTCCTATTGTCCTCACCAGCCAACTCACCATATTTAAGAGATCTGCCTTGCTGAGCCTTTCATCCATGATAGAAGCAGTTCTGAAATGCATGTGTACAACACTCAGCTTCTGGAATGACTGACTGATAAGGGCATTTGATTACTTTCTCAGATGTCCTTGACTCATGTTATCCAGTTCACATGTGCCTAACTCCTCCTTGCTCCACTAGAACATTCATTCTAGATTCAGAAGAACTATTATGACAAGCTGGTTGTGGAGAAAAAAGCTGGAGTTCAGTTTTCTATTTGTTTCAAGAAATCTTTATAACATAATGCTGTATGTTTTTCTCTTACCCTAGGCAATCACCTTACTTGGGGAAAGGGGGGGAGAAATTTTGTTTTCACTGGACAGCTTGCATAGGATAAATTTTATTACGTTATCTGAAGGGAGCCTACAGGAGAGCCAGAGAGGGACTCTTTGTCAGGAAGTGTAGTGATAGGACAAGGGGTAATGGTTTTAAACTGGAAGAGGGGAGATTTAGATTAGATACTAAAAAGAAATTCTTTACAGTGGGGGTGGTGAGACACTGGAACAGGTTGCCCAGGGAGGTCATGGATGCCCCATCCCTGGAGGTGTTCAAGGCCAGGCTGGAGAGGGCTTTGGGCAACCTGGTCTAGTGGGAGGTCTCCCTGCCCATGGCAGGGGGGTTGGGACTTGATGATCTGTAAGGGCCCTTCCAACCCAAACCATTCTATGATCACATTGGTTATAATACATATACTGTCAGTGTGACTGTTTTATCTGCAATAAGGCATGAGGAAAAAAACTTTATATGCTGTTGTTTATATAGAGGTCTTCTCTTGCATTTGTAAGGGCTTTAGAACAAGGACACACTGGTTTTCTGCAGTTTAACTGTAGTATCGGTAGACATTTTCAAGCTGGCTCTAATCTTTCCAACTAGAGTTAACAGTAAATCTTTTAGTACCTGGTAAACAAATCTGGCAGCAGCCCTGGCAGCATGCCTTGCTGGCTGGCTTGTGAAGAACTGTGTGTCGCCCTGGCTTAATACGTGAATACACTGCATAAAGTAACCACCCAAACTTGCTTGTGGGAATGGCTATTTTTGCACTCAACAGCAACTTTTAGTTGAGATGAAGATACTCTCTGGGTGGGGGTGGGCACAGAGGGTGCAATAAGGTATCCTGGTATCCTCATGAGATTTTTTTTCTAACAACCATGTGAAATAACCGTTTCACTTACTGCTTTACAGGTTTTGCAGGCTCGTGATTGGTGAAGGAGTGTCACTGGATTACAGAAGATCAGAGGAAACAGGATGCCCTGGTTTCAAGTATGTTCAAACTACAGCTACCCAGCCGACCCACTGTCACACTCATTTCTCTTTTGAGAGAGGAAACTGATATTGTTTCAGCTTTGTTTGCTTTTTAAAGATTAATGTGGATGCCTAAATTAGGAATTGGTTTGACAGTATTGGTTCACTTCAGATCTGAGAGGGACTACCAAGGCTACAAAAATCACAAATTTGTAAGCCTACTGATAGCTTTTGTACCTTTGCTGTGTGGCTAATACTGGTCATCCTCTTGTTTCCAGTGGGTGAGGATTGCTTCCTCTTGCCTTTGCGAGACATTTTCTCTCCATGACATTCTGCTTCTCAATGAAAGCAAAGTGGTTTTTCAAAGTGAGCAAGCATTACAGGAAAGACTCTTATTGGGCAGTTATTTTTCATTTTGAAGAATCTTTCCTTTATATAAAGCAACTGAAATCTTGATAGATTGTGTCTGAATTGACAGTGTCTGTCACAAACACTAAAACTCTTGTCTGTGCTCCTCTATCATGCCTCAAATACTGCAACAACATCTTCTGTAGTATCAAAAAAAAGCCTTACCAAAA
>VXAK01007157.1:0-55799 GCA_013399435.1 Arenaria interpres | reverse complement strand
AAAAAAAAAAAAAAAAAAAAAAAGATAGTATTTCTTCATGAATATCTAACCCTAACACTTTTGCAAAGATATTTTTCCAGGCGGTTATTCAGCACACTTCCTTGAGATGTCTGAAAATGTTTCTTCAGAACAAGAGGCTACAATTTAACTCTGAACTTCCATCTTCTGACTGTAACTACTCAAGTTATCTCATGCAACAGTTGAAGGGTCTTAAAGATACTGACAAGCATTCCAAGTTGTCTAATTTTCTTTGTTTTTTGCTAGCATAGGGGAGTCCTGGTACATACGGAGGGACTTTTTGGTATCAGTGATTCCATTATCTCCAGAACAATAGGCTAAATATTGTTATTCAATGTGATTTTTGCGACTGCCTGTCTGATTTAGGAAAACCTTATTGGTGTCTGTCCCCGTTTTACCTGCATCCTTCCAGTACTTGCAGACATTTACAATAACCTTTAGTCAGTCAGGATCTGACTAAATTTTTAGATGCTAGATGCTGCTGTCGCCCAAACCTGCACTGGAAATAAAGGAAACCTGAATAAAATAAAAGAGGGTTTGGAAGATGTGTTGAAGAACTTCTCCCAGACATTCTCTATTCTTATGGGTCAGCATCATTCTCCTTAGCAGCCAGCTTTCTCCCAGAAAGGGCATCACATAGCTCTCCTGTAGTTAGGAAAGCTAAAGCCTTCAGTAGGTTATGTACAAATATACTGATGTGTCATATCATCACTCTCTGCACAGCTTTAGATGGTCAGCCATTACCTGCCCTCATATTTTTCACCTCTGTTCTCGTAGTTAAACTGCTTTTATCAGCTTTTGTTGTTTTTTCCGTATTCCACCTAGTCTGCAAGTAAATGCCTGAGTACAAGCAGCCAATAATGAAATCTGGAGGCCTCCTCAGTCTTGGCAGAGCCCTCTAGAAAGACTGGGTTTAAGGGCACTGGGCTTTATTTTCATACCTCTTTGTCTACTACATCACTCCATCACATTAAAAATGGAAGCTTGATTAGTTTTTAACATTGCTTTTATTGCCTGGCTTGATCTACAAATATGCTTTCCAAGAATACAGTTAATTGGCATTAATGTTTTACACCATTTTGTAAATGTTTCTGACTGTCCTAATCTATGCCCACTAGCATTTTGGCTGTCACAGGCAAGCACAGCTTCTCCAAGTTTAGAAAAGTTCTATTTCTGTAAAATCCTATTATTTAACTCTGTAGGTCATTGATAAAAAATGTCAAAGACAACTATCAATCACAGAAGACTACTCTGGCACTTCACACTATTTAAGTCAGCTGCCCTCAGTTTCTTAGTCTTTTAGCTAGATTTCTGTCCACGTATAGCATTTTTTGCTATAGCAAAATAGCATTTTTGTCCACACTTATTTGAATTCTTTTTCAAGCTACTCTTTTAAACCTAAGTGTTTGAATTTTTGAGATGTTTGATATTACTGTTGTTCCTTCAACTTACTAATTTCAGTATCAAGGAGACAGTGGATTGTTTTGTGAATGCTTTCCTTAAAATTAATGAGTTCTATCAAATTCCATCTCAGCGTGTTTTACTCAACCATAGGGGTTCAAAGATTGGGGTTTGACTATAAAGTAACTTTTCTTTGTACATACACAACCTACTTTTTATAGCCTCTCCCTCAGTGTACCATGAAAATACACTGTTCAAAGTAAATAGAGGGACCTAAAACTATATGAGGAAATGAAAGACTTAGGAAGAAGAGACATATAACACTGAATTTACTGTACTTATGGTTGGGGTTCTTGGCAATTTTCCTTCCAGCATGACACTCTACTAATGTCAGGTGCTTTATCAATATTAACAAAAGATTATGTTTGATTTAGCTGCAGAAGAAAATTTCGGGCACTGAAGAACAGGGTGTTAGTTAAAAGGGAAAACTAGTTTATTGGGATCTTGCCTAGGGTAGCACTCTCATGGGGGAATCAAATCTCCCAAATAGGGTGATCAGTCACTGTCCAGTACTGATGTGAACTCCCTGAGCAAAAGTCCTTGTAGCATCATTCTCAACTAGATCAGGAGGGACTCTCTAAAGTGCTGTTCTGTTCATTTTTGATAATCCACTAGGGCAGTAGTCCTGTATGACCAACCCAGCACATGCATAATTCATCACTTGCTGTATCTTAACTGCTAAATGCAAAACATGTCAAATATCATACCTATATACAAGACTGTCCTATGCAATCATTTCTGCAGGGACATTTTCCATTGACTGTTTACAGATGTCTTATCTATGTGCAATTTGATCAACATTTCAACATGAACCATGTCGGGCAGTCTTTGGAAAACCCCACTTGGGTTGGTAATCAACACATTTAAATATAGAAACTGGACTAGGTGCAGCAGGAGCTGCTAGGAGGAGCTTCTAGTACTACCTGAAATTTCCAGCCAGGAGCTCCTATATTAGTTGGTCAAATGCTCAATTGTGAAGGTTCAGTTTATGACCTAGTTTGGAGTCAAACTTGAGTCACTGCCTCAAATCTTTCATTCAAGCCCAGTATTTCATCTATGCAGAGAAATGTCTGTGGAGTCACTGAACCACCCAGGGAATTAAGGGTTGAAGTATATTGGGTCTGTGTACAGTCACAGCTGTGATACTCAGCAAGATTGCGAGTATAACTAAGCAATAAATCTGATAAATCTGATTTTCATACTTACTGCACACTTTTAAATTAAGTTCCATAGTTCTTTACACAAGACTTAAAACTGAAGGACAAAGGGTGCATCTACTCTGTGACCATGAAAATATGATTGAAACACACTTGGGCTAGCTGGAATACTAGTAAATGCGGTGCACCTAGTGGGGCTAATGATCCAACTACTACTCTGCTGCTTGAAGAGGTTTTGCAACCACTTCTAAGCTATATGCTGTGGTAGCCCAACTACTGATGGAAGAGATAATTGTTGCAATAAGAGTCTAGTGAGCAGGATAACAGTTACACAAACCTATTTCACATGTTAACGTTAGACTCTTAAATACCAGACTTTTCCAGAGACACAAGTAAATACTACTGCCATAGGCAGACCCAGAAGGCCTCCAAGTCATTGTACGCAGTCAAAATGTCAAATAAATAGTGTTATTGATTTGGAGGGGGTGGGTGAGATGGCTTCTATGCCTCAGAGATATAATGTCATTATTTAACCTTTTGAAACAAAAGATGCTCTGAGCATAAAACTTGTCATTTATTCAGACAAATATACTGAGGAGAGGGAAAGGCTTAAAGTTTTACCATGTACTTGAATTTGGGAGACAAGTAGCATTGTTAACAAACAGATTTACTACTCTAGAAAATAAGAAAATGGTAGCAGAGAAAGAGAAATAAACAGCTGAAGGGAGGCAAAAGAAGGAATTAAAGTTGTAAATTAGGTAGTAGGCCTTTTAACTTCAGGTCAGTGATTGTAATCCAGACTAGCTCTGTATTGATAAGAAAGTAATTACTCTTTGACACCTCTGAGAGACCTGGGGTGATATGAATGAAAAATCTGGGCCAAAACCTAATGAAAGACTCTATATGTTAGAAAAAACAAATACAATCAATTTAAACAAAAAGCTGAGAATACCTATTAAAATGTGCAAAATTGATTTTATAGAGAGAAAATAACAAATCTGGTACATGTCCCAGTCCTGTCAGGAAGACAGGTGTTTTTCTCACTACCTGATATAACGAATTCTGTAGATGAAGTGTTTTAGCCTGCCCCGCCTTAATTCCTGTGATACAGATCCCTACCCAGAAGGACTTGGTTCAAAATCTCCAAAAAGGTAACAGGGATGAGAAACAACTTCACAAACACTAATTTCATTGAGTGTAGTTTCTTGCCAGATTAGAACAGCCCATTTGACTTAATCACTAACAGAGAACCGTAGAAGCATGACCATTGAACATGGCCTCTGTATGTCCTACTCCTTTTTGGTTTCTTCCCCTTAGTCTTCACAGATTTTCTACCAACAGAGGCTCTCCCACCAGACTCTGATTAATAGCACAGTCTGGAGGCGATTGATATATCCTATGTACTTTACTTAAAGATGTCTCTTTTCCTCCTGCTTTGATAGAAAGATTGAGAAAAATCTGATAGCAACATAAACCAGAGTTACAGAAATCGGTGAACTGTGAGATAATCGACTGCATTTTGCAATCAAGTAAAAAGTGATTTAGACCAGTCAATATTTAGTGATATTTGTAGGTCAAAATTATGTGGGCAGGAGAAGGAAAGAAAACTGATTCTATTTGATATAAATAAACATCAAAAGTAAGAAGTTTTCAAAGAAAGTGTTTCTTTATCTTCTGTCAGGGTAGTAGTAATACTTTGAAATATTGCACAAGGTTATAAGAAGATTTTTAGGGCTGGATACTCTCATTATTCTTGAGTTACAGGGCAGATTTCTTACTCTTTGTCAAGAAAGAAAGCCCCAATTACCTGCCTAAAATCTGAAGGTAAATTGCCATCCTGATTCTGCAACGTAAGTTTGCATTGCAAGTTAAAGAGATTTACTATGACGCAAGAGACAAAGAGATGTAAGGTAATCCACCTGTGACAGTCTACTCCTGTCACAGGTGGATTGCCTGACAGTTTATATCCTGTTCACTAGTCTTACTAACCAGTATCCTGTATACTACAGGTAAAGTCTGTGTATGTTTTGGCAGAGCATATACCTAGGACTTTTCTTTAGATCATTTGCAGCACTACCCGCAACGCTGAATCACGAGACACTGAAATCACTGAGCTGGAGAGTTGTTAAACTGACTGAACGAAATCTCTGAGCTAGAAAACCCAGCATCTTGTTGGAAAGGTGTGTTTTGGGCAGTTTTCATTTACGGTTTGGCTGCGGGATTTTTTTTAATAAATTCAAATTAAAAGTCTCATCATGTGAATCACTGAATCTGAAACTCTTTCAGTTCAGTCCAATATGAGGGGAATCATTTCAGTCTTCTAAGGTACAGATACTAGTAAGTAATATGAATCACAAATATGTGGCATTAAATCTATGGCACCAGGCAAATACTGTTAGATGAGCGACTGATTAAGAGGAAAATGTAACTACATGAACTGTAATTCGGCAGGAACCCATCCAGTCCCTTAGCAGTTATGTTATTGTCTCATCTAATAGGACAGGAAGCAGTTGTTTTCCTGAGGCCGCAGAATTTTGTAGTTTTGCATAAAGAGAACTAAATTCATAGGAAGGACTCGATTTCAGTTACTTGTCCTAAAAGATACCAAAAGAAAAACTAATAAAAAATATCCCAGTAGGCAGAGGAGAAACAAAGAGGAAGGAGAGGGAGGAGGAAGGGGAAAGTTATTTTCTAAGTGCAGCTTAGGACGACAAATAGAAAAGGCTGAAAATGCTGTTAGACTTAGTGAGTGGGACAAGATTAGAAGCTGTGAAGAGCTTTGCATCAACTCCATTGTCCTGTGGGCATGTTTGGACAACGGCTCATTAAAAGCCTGCTCCTTCCAATAAGGAATTGCCGCCTTCTTACTCACAGAACTATTACTTGCCTTTGCAAAATGATGAATACACCAATATTTTACATTGGAAGATGGTAACCTAAGCTTCAGTCCCATTGATCAATTACAATTACCTAGAATCCATATTTTAGTCATGCAAGGCGAGGAATCCAACCAAAAATGCTTACATATATATACACATCACCTGTTAAAGTGTTCTACCTTGTGTGTGGGTTCACCAGTGAGCCCACAGATGGCTGTACAGACACTTCACATTTTATTCTCCAGGCAGATCCCCTCCCTTTTCTTTGTGATCACAAGAAATACCTAGCACAAATGGCTCTGGAGCTCTTTAGATACTCACAGACCACAGTGGGAATCACACTGGGTCACTTGGTCCACTTTAAGAAAAACTGGAGCACTTCAGAAATGTGTTTGTTTCAGAACTAGAAACACAAAGCAGACGTTGTGATTAATCAGTGATGCATAAACCACCAGCAGCCAATATAGAAGGAGCCAAGAAAGTCATTTTTCCTTCAGAAATCCTCATTTAAAAAAATAAAAAAACTTCAACACTTTGCAGAAACTGCAAAATCTAAGGAAGTCCGAACAGAAAGTAGGGTGAGGAGCAACAGATCCTGGTCTATGATGCAAGCTAGCACATTTTCCTGACTCTCCAACAATCTGCTGGAGAGTCGTAGAGAAACCTGTGGGTCAACAACATTCTTCAGCTCAGCAGATGCCTCTTAAGTTAATGACTTAAAGCTTTTCAGGAGCCACAGCTGAGGGCTAGACCACTGAGTATTTTTCTTCAAGCTGAACATAATTTTGGACATAGTAAAATCCCCTGCAGCAGAATCACCCCTTCCTGTTAAGTTCTGTGTTCACCAAAGCTGGTATACCATTTAACACTTGAGTTCAAAAGAAAGTAGTCTACTTGTTCCAGCTAGGGACAGAAAGCAAATACAGAGATCTGTGTTTAAATCAAATCAGACTTTAAACTAAAGGTTTTGCTCAGTGAATACCTTTTTTCATCCTGAAATTACTGCAGGCTGCCACATAAAGGATGCCCATTTAGTGGAAAATTATGGTAGTGGTGTAATTTCCTTCTGATTAGCTACTTACTGTATTTAGTAAAATGAATGCAAGAACATAACCTGACTCTTCAGTAAACGAGCCAGGAGCAATCTAGCTCTATCAGGATTAATAAAAACACTAGCTATTTCTTGTCTTCCTCTCCCCAGTTCACTTTCTACTTTATAATTAATCAATTTCTTGCTTACTTGTATCTGTAAATTAGAACCAGTGCACTAAACAGAGGAGGTAAAGAAAGGCATAATCATTCCTAATCTAGTCACAGCTGCATTCAAATTAAAGAACAATCATGCAGATTAGCTCCTCAAGAGGCAGATAGAGATTAATCGTTAGGTTTGTAACAGTACAAGACCATACGTTTACAGTGAAAGCTCAGGAGCAGCTTAAAACAGGCACAAGTTTCAATTCACGTCATGGAAACTTTTTGAAGTGGTAAGCTTTTTCTAGTATTGTGGTTTATCTGTTTGTATTTTTTTTAGCTTAAACATAAAAAGACATTATACATCATGTTCTAAAGCTGTTTTAAATGATCACTGTATCTGGTTTTTCCCCCAGAGGATAGGGAGCATAGAATCAGTGACTTGAATTTCTTAGGCTGCCACATAATATTAAGAACCATGGCTGGTTTTACTACATCTGTCTTTTAGGCATATGGATGTCTAGCCGATGACAAAGAGTTGTCTTTCGTCATCCTGAACAGAAATTAAGATGAAAGGTTTCTTTGTGCAGTTTTAAAAGAAAAAATTAACCTGAAGGATAAGATGCCAATTGATCATTTGCTAGTTGACATCCTAATTTTTGTTGTTGATAGCTTCCACCAGCAAGCAAATAGGGAAGGGATGTACTAATTCTTATTCTCACATGTATTCTTATATGTGCTTTATGATTGCTCCCATCCTGTATAAATGAAAGAAGTTTATATTTAAAATGTCTTCTCTGTGAAGTCTGGTGGATTGTCAATATACGGAGCTTATTTAGTCAATTTTGATCCACTCCAATGATTCCTTTTTAGGTAACTTTTAACAAGCTTTATTTTATTGTCTTTAATTTTTCATGTCATGTTTCAAACTTCATGATACATATTCTGAACTTGGTATTTGACCTCCAAAATGCATTAGTGGTAATAGGAGTTAAATTGAGTTCTCAGCACTGCAAAACCAGAGAGGAACAATTTCTGTGAGGCTTGTTCACCTCTTAATGCAATGATATAAGTATCATCAGTGTTCTGTTAAGTGTAGTGACTAATAACCTTTTTAAGCGTGTATTTTTTTTCTCCCTGTACTGGTGCTTTCTATGTTGATAGCATCAAGATTCAACTTGGAGCTTCTACCACTGCCCATTTTCTGTATCGCTGGCCTGTTGGTGTTTCTGTAGCAGTGCGTTACAGAATCAGTTCTCAAGTGAATTACACCTGTCCCTTATTCACAACTTTATTATTTCTAATCCAAACTATTGTTATTAAGTCCCTTCCCATTACATTGCAAAAAGTCTGCCTTCTGTATTTCAGGGACAGAGGAATGTTCTCACCTGACTGTTCTCTCACTCCACATAAATTCTCCCCATCAAGTCTCTCAATCACTGTAACTTCCATCTTTTTCTTCCCTTTTTAATATTTCCCTCATAATTCTGAAATCTCTATGAAAACTTGTATCGCCCTCACTTTGCTTCTGAAATGACATCCTACTAAACCCCCATGGCACTCCACAGATGATAAAAGTGTTAAGAGCCAGGAAAAGGGATATTGACTTAAGATGTCAGCAAGGGTTCCCTTCAAAGCTCCCATTTAGTTCGGAATGGAATGGCAGATGCGAGTGGTGTCTGTGGCTGGGATTTGGGAATTTAACAGTAAAACTGACTTGACAAGCTATTTTCTCCCAAGGTACTTACCTCAAATGTCCTGAGGGATGACTTTGTCCTCTGTCCTGTTTTTGGTGTTCATGGTATTTGGTCCTGCTTATTTCTAAATCCTATCAGTAGTGAAGTGAACTGCACAGGTGTTCTATAATGTTTAAACAGAAACAACAATAAAATCGTCATCCTGCTGTTGAGCATTATCAACTCCTGTCCTGGTTATGGTCGTAAAGTACACCTGCTTAAGAGGGGTTCAATGTCTTCCATATTAATAGCTGTCTTCTTGGACTACCCCTCAACCAGTAGGCTGTTGCTAAGCTGGTTTCAATTTCATTACAGATGAAATTATGAAGATGAAGTTTAAAAGCATATAATAAATCCCAACCAGATAGATCCTGAGACAGTTATCCTAGTGTTTCTTATCTCCTTTGAGGGAAGGTTTCTGTATGCTACTTTTAAAAATATGGCACCATGATTTTTTTCTTTAGTGTCTCTCCTCTGACGAGCTACAGCCTCTCTTTATTAATATATCAGTGGGAAAACTTTATCATATGTGTAATTATATTTATGCCACAAGGACTTAAGGTTTCTGCCAGCTGGAAGGTCATTATGACCATTCATTCATAGCTATTGTGTTCCAAACTCATAACACCTGCATAATATATTGCTCCGTATGTGAACAACTCCTGAAAAACATTAGGGCCCATGAATTAATTGGAAACGTTTTGCTTGATTTGTTTGTGCTCTAAATTGGTTCTTAAAGTATTGGTGGGGTTGCCTTCAGGTTATTTTTTCTTGTTTCCTTGGCATGAATTGCTATGTAGATTGCTGTGCAGCGCTCCTGGTTTTGGATTCTGTATGTAGTCAAGGGGCAAATTATTATTTTTTACAACTAGTATTGAAATCCTCAGATCTCTGAGTCCCTTTTGCTTGGGTGTCTGTTTACTATGCATAGAGGCTTAAAAACAGAATTATACCCACAGCCTATTAGTATCCAACAATTTTCTTATTCATGGCTAATTCTCTTAGTAGTGTGTTGGGAGCAGTTTGCCCCAAGGCCAGGCATTTGTATGCTTACCTCCCCCAGTATCTGCTGTCCAGGCTGTCACCAAGCAGATGAAGATGTGTCAGCCTTTGTTCCTGGGAACAAGCTGATCCTTGATCTTCCTGAGATGCTGTCCTCTGGTCACCCACTTTCTTGTTGGTTTTTATATCTTTTCAAGTGGGCGTTTCACTTCTGAATCCTTGGGTTACTAACTTGTTATTAATTCAGCACACTCGCTCCTGTCCTCTGTGTTCTTTCCTTCTTTCTCATCTTGCCTGCTGTAGTACCCTCTGGGCTCCCTCGCTTACAAACTAGTAGGGGTAGTCATAGCTCAACAATGATTTTCTTATTCAGTGAGGCAGGATCAAGGTCACGAGGTTGGGTCTCACAAAATATATGTTTGTACATAGGCTACAACATGAGATGGCAAATATTTGCATAGCCATTTCCAGTGAAGAAGGTAGCAAAACATTAAAGAGGAGTAGAAATGAGGGTCAGGAGGTATTTCAGCTTGATTGCATGGATATTTGGCAGAACGTAGTATCCTTTGTGTAAATGCATATTTTGTTCTGAAACTATAAATTAATTTCACTGAATTTTGTAGCAAAGTTACTTTTCTAAGGAGCAGCTAATTAATTTTCTGCTGTAGTAGTCTGTGGCTTCAAACAGCTTTATTTACCTGGCATGACTGCAGTACTACATGCTTTATGTGCTTAGTAGAAATGCTAAAAATTAAAAATGTCAAGATTGTTGAAAACTTTAAGCATGTCGAAATTTCCAATTCTTAAAAGAATTTTCTATAATGTGGCCTGTCGGACAAGTACTAAGTGTTATTCTTACTGTTTTGTTTCTAATGTATAGTGATAATGTAGAATTGTTGTACAGTGGTTTCTCATATGAGTTTGATGCAACCTTGCTCACGTTAGATGAATCTTCTTTAATGCACTGAAAGAGGTGAAAAACTAGAATTAATGTGCGACAAATGTACATATGAACCGCCAAAGCACTTCTTAATAAAGTGACTTTTAAATGCAAAGAGTTAAACTGAAGTCAGCTTTGAAAGGAATCTTCTATATATCAAAACAACAAACTCAACACTTTCTTCCAAACTGCAGGCTATTTTCACAAATTCAGGTGCCTTTTATTGTTTTGAGTATGGTAAAAATATGTGATAATTAAAGGGAGCAGACAGACGAGGAAATGGAGAACTTGTCAAAGTCTCAGTAAGCCCTTAAACCCAATAAATTGGCCAGAAAAGCACAAGTAGTAACATAGAATCAAATAAGTAATTTTTTTCTAGACAAGCCACAGCAGCACTGCTGCAGAACACTGAATAATACACAACAAAGAACATTTATGTAGGAATGCATAATGGTGTTCCATAAAACATCTGAGCATATTATATGCTGCTCTGCACAAGCTAATATATCTTGAACAGTGTTGAGAGATATGCTGTGTCCTTATATCTATAAATATCTATATAAATATCTACAGCCAGCTGTAATTGATGAATCTGTAATAAGTCAAAATCTAAATCTTGATTTGTATTAAGTTGCATATATTGACAATGTGATCTTGTTTTTACTTTTACAGAGGTAAATGGCAAAGCTACCTGTAATTCCAAGGGTAACTGTCACCTTTTTAATAGACAATGACAGTGCTCAATAGCATAGAATTTAGTAGTGTTTTCTAAAACTAACCAATAGAAAAATCTGCTGAGGGGACTGCCAAGTTCCTGAAGCCCGTCAAAAGTATTTTAGATTAATTCCCATCTTGTTGAATACTGAGAGTGTTTTAGAATTATAATATGTTGAATGCTCTCTGCATGCATTAAGTGACTCATCCTCACTATAATTTTACTATAAACTGAAACTCTTATAGCTTTCTATCTATAAGAAAATTCCTTGAATATCCCCACACATGCCAGAAGACAAGTAAGAAATATGTTCTCATACCAAACCATTATGGAACTGAAATTCGTGATTTAACTTCTTCCTACTGTTCCAAGCAGGCCCTAGGAAAAAAAAAAAAAACAAAATTGTGATGCAATCCAATTGCTCTCGCCACCCGGTGAATAAGTGCCCAGCCCGTCCTGAGCACTGATCACGCATTCCTGCCCCCCTGGCCAACATCCATTTATATTCTAAGCATGACATCTCTGGTATGGAATATCCCTTTGGCCAGCTTGTCCTGTCTCTGCTCCCTCTCAGCTTCTGTGGGAAGCTGAAAAAGCCCTTGATTTAATATAGGCATTACATAGCAACAACTAAAACAATATGTACTATCAACGTGATTCTTATACTAAACGCAAAACACAGCAGCTACTAGGAAGAAAATTGACTCTATTCCAGCTGAAACCAGGACACTGTTTCAGAAGTACAGTCTGCGAAGAAGTGAACATGCACACACACATGCACATAGGATTACCTCTTCCAAAAAATGCCTTTGATGTCTGAAGTACGGTTCTAGTGAACTTTTCACTCAATTATAAGTAATATGAGGAGGAAGCAAGAAAGACAGAAAGGTCTTATACAAATGGAGGAATATGAAGGGCATGTTTATCAATTATTTTAGAACAACGAAAAGTGACTGATAATGTTACAATACAAAATTGACTGCAGAAACTGAAAAGAGAGCTTTTTTTTTTATTTTTTGTAGGGGACTTCTCTCTTCCACATGAAATCAGCAATATATTTTTTTATTACTGGAAGGCGTCCAACAGAGTTTGTGCCTTTTACTTTAAATACTTCTTTCTGGAAGGAATGGCAAAAAGTGTTCAAAAGCAGGCTAGCAGTCATGCCTATGGGATTCCTCTGTCTAGTACCTTGGCTTTCTGGAGCTCTGACAAGTATCATGTCTATTTTGGTTTTAATTCAAATCACTAACATTTATGAAGTATTTTAAACTTTCATCTTCAGAAGCAAAAAAGTAACTAATTTCTTTTTGAAAAGAAACTGTTGGTGCTAACATGTAAAGACCTGATTTTTCAGCTTTGAGAATAACAGTTTTAGCAGAAAGAGAAATGAAGAAGGACACTACAACTGTGAAGAAATAAACCACACACTTTAGGGGTGGTCAAACCAGGGACCCTATTGTCACATTTGCAACAGATTTAAAATTGTGCTTAAATAAGTTGTACTAGTTTCTAGTTAGATTCAAAGTTAAAATGATAATATTTGCTATTCATTTTCTCTATACTATTAGACTATCTGAGACTCAATAAACTACTCTTGCTGTTCTGTCTGCCTAGACAAAAGATTTGTATTTAGCTGCAACTAGTAAATTCAGCATCTGTAGAGTCTTAAATGAATTATTATCTTGCTTAAATTCTCAAATTTTACCTTAATTTTGTAGGATTTTTCAAAGACTCTTGGCTTTACACTATTTTTGGTGGCATTTTCTGAAAATCCTTTATTGTGCTTTGACAGTAGTCATTCAAAACCTTAGGTAATCCAAATTTCTGCCAATTTTAAGGAAATGCAGTTCAAAAGTTCTTAAGCAAAAGCTCAATGAGTCGATTATACCTTGTGTTAATATGAGACCAAATCCTTAGTTTGAACAGCCCAGATGGGTCTGGTTTGTCTGTCTTAGACTATTTAAGTAGAAGCTGGTAAGAAAACTTATTCTAATAATCCCACCTATATGTTATTGGGCCTCTTTAAGGTGCATGGAGGAAGCCAGAAAGATGGAGAATTTTTATTTTTTCTCTTCTTTCTCTGTGGTGCGTTCAACTCCAGGACTCTGAGTCAGCCAATGGCACTTATCCCAGAGACACAAAAAGGAAAGAACAAAGATGACTTGGCAGACAGACATCCTTGTGCTGAGGGTGCTGCCTGGCCCTGGGCACAACCGCAGCAAGTCTTTAATGAGTTTCCCAGGCTCCAAGTCCAAGCCTAACAAACAGCAAGGACTTACCCTACCATCCATATCTATTGGTAAATTGCACTCTGCATTGTAAATGTAAAATACTACTGTTTACAGGAAAAAAAAAAAGCTAAAATTTCGAGAACAATAGTTGATTGTGGAACTCAAATTGCACATGAAGTGCAGCAATAGGGAAAATTTTACAAATATCAGTGAAAAATGGATAACTTTTTTCCCTCTACCTTTTTCTGTTCAATAGTTATGTTGCTTTCAACACTCAAGGCTTTGTTGCACAGGCCAAATGAAAAAACAACTGATATTTATTATATAAATTGCACATTATTTTTCTGTTCTAGAAAAAGGCAGACTACATCGTATAGATAGAGTGCGGAAAAAGCTCTCAATATGGTGAGTGATCAGTCTGAATTCAGGTTGGTTTTCTGTGTTTTTATTTTTTAAACTTGGGTCCAAATCTGGACTGAAAGCTCATGAATTAAGAAATGTGGAGAATTATAGTATTGACGGTGTTTCCACAAACAAAATTAAGGTAAGTTTAGTGCATAAGGATAACACTGCAATGTAGCTCTGCACTGCAAAGCATCTTTATGTAATCTTGTCAAAATCAAAAGATTTATCTTAAAGCTTGTTCAGTGCTCATTTTACATTAATACTTCCTTCAGAGGACATACCTTTGAATGTGAACTGTGAACTGAACACAGTTTAAACGGGACTATGGCATCGAATATTGATTTCTGAGAAAACAGACTTCGAAAGAAGGTAGAATAAAATAAAAATGACTGGGTCTCAATAATGCTTGAAGGATTCACAAAGGGAAAAATGTGAGGTAATTAAAATGTCTTTCATGAGGCTACAGTCCAAGATACCTTCTAGCAAAATAAAAGGGCAACCAAAATCAATATGATTAAGAAGGGAGATAATGAGTAAACTGAAAAGACACGCCACTACCACCCAACCTCCCATGGCTTTTCAATAATATATAGGAATATGTTTTCAAAGCTGATTATAAGGACTAGGACTAGTGCCCAACAGGAAAACTACTTCAAATTTTCAATTTTCTCAGTGGTATAAACAGCAGCATATGAGATGCCTGAGATGTGAGCTTTGTCTCTCAAGACTAGAGACACTCAGCTCTGCTAAAACCACACACCTTCTAAACTCTCCAGAGATCTGAATCATCCACCTCTCCCCCTCCAACAGCAAGCCCCCAAAGGGGAACTGACCTTGTACTCCCAAGAAGAGGCCAATTACTGCATAGATATGCTCAGTCACCTCTGACTTTCTCTGCGTACACTGCAGAGTGGTCTGATACAAACTGGAAGTTATGTAGTTGTGCTGATAGGGTACTCTGCCCCAGCTCAGCTTCAAAACTGAGATTATTAGCTTGAGCACAGTATAACACTAATATAGTTGTTCTTACAGTTTCCAGCACAGAAGCAGCTCATGCTGTTGGGAGCACTAATGGAGTGACCCGCAGGCATGTGGTGTGTCTTAACTCGGCCAGGGTCACCCAGGAAGAGTGAGCTAGGGCAGATTACTGACCTTGAAACTAATGTGTCAAGAGCCTACGTCTTCAGAGGAATATCCCTCCAAAACTTTTCTTCTTATGAGCTTTGTTTATCTGCTTTTTGTTCAGAAATACTTGACTTCGGGTGTTGTCATGTGGTAGGTGCTTTTAACTAATATATTTTGCAGCACAGCACTTGAAATTCTGCTGTGACTACATATCACGTGCTTCTCTTGATGTCTTCCCATTGGATTACTTTTTAATGAGTTTTCAGGTATGGAAGCCCAAGAGGAGCTCATTTAAAACTTGTCCTCTACAAGAGAAGCAACACGTTTCTCTGTACAAAAAGAGGACAAGTGGGAATAAGCAGCACTGAAGCAAACTGGTTAAAACAGATGAAACAAATGTTCCACTTGTATTTAGGTAGTGCTGTTTGGAGGACAGATGAGGAAGTACATTTGAGAAGGGCTAGCACAGTGCCAGGAAAAAAGTAAGCAAGAACATCAGTAGGAAGAAAATCAAGATAAGTCAAAGCCTGGCCATAGTGAAAGATGCACTTTCACTAATAAAATCAGGCCTTTAGCAGATAAGTTAAATGATGCAGTTAAGCCCAGTTGTGTTGGCTATGAATGCTTATAAAATCCTGGTTAGCTGGTATTTCCTCAGCCTTTCTTGGTCACTTAAATACCCGGGGCTGCTGTTCTCTGGTGGTGCCTGGAATTAGCAGGTCATCAGGGCTGGTAAAACCCTTTTTGTTTAACCTTCGGTTTCCATTAAGATGGGACAGTGTGAGCTGGTCTGCTCATCTCCTCACCAGCGTGGGTGGTGGCTGCCTCTTGTGTGTTTCTGGATTTTGTGGTTTCAACTCACTCTCTGCCATTTCTTCTAAAGAGGAATGAAAACACATGGGACTTGCCTTTGCAAACTGTTTAAAGAGCACGCCAGTAAGCACTCCTGACTGGAAACTGAGCAGACAATGTGTCTAGTGCTTTCATCAGTCTTGGGAACAGGAGATAAGCCAGGTTCCTGAATTCAGCAGGGTCTGTGTTCTGCTGCGTTGCTGCAAAGCTGATCAGACTCACTCGCGCTGCTCTGTCGCTTGGGGAGGTTACAGTTTCTGAATCTGTTCCAGACACCTAAGTTGATGGAAAGACTTCTGGCTCCAATCCTGAACTTGAAACTCCATGTCATTAAGGATTCAAAGAAACTATTTGTGCTATGTATATCCACATTCTCAACTTGTTAAATGGTTCTATTTCCTTGTGTAATTAGTTCAGGCAGATGTAATCAAATATGTACGCTACATAAGAGAAATCCCAAAAGGTGAGTTCCAAATCTGTGTTTGGTAAAAATGATTAATGATTCACTCAGCAACACACCAGTAACTTTTATCCTTTTTCTGATTGCTGAAAAAGATGAATTCGTTATTTTCATTTTTATACAGCACTATTCAAAGGAATACTTATTTTACCGACAAACCCATACAATGAGGTTTTCAAAAAATCTTTGACTAATTAAATGTGATTAAGAGAACAATAGCTAAATTTTATTGCAAATATAGGAAGCTTTCGTATATTACAGAGCAAAATGGTGCTTCAGAGCATTTTATAGTCACGACAATTTGTTTCATTATTCATAGCTAATTACTTGCAGTAACAGCATCTCACATCGTGAAATTCTGCCTTATCTATTGTTTCCATTCCAAATTACAGGCCATCAAACACTAGTTGTCCTGTGAACAAAGTCATAACCAGGTTGCCTTTCTGTGATGTAACATCTGCGGCCTCTTGCGAAAGATGAACGTTGTAGAAGATAAATTATGTGCTTTTATTATTTTCAGGTCAGATTTTTTTCTTCTACCATCAGTTTGTATAGGATGTTTTTAACTACAATAGTAATCTTCTCTTAGCACAAAGGGGACGTTTTTGTCTGAAAAGAAGGAATTCATAAATTTCTTATTTTAATGAAAATATCTGCTCTGGAAATGTATGGTATCAGTTTCTCTGAAATACACACTACTTAGAGTGATGTGAACATCTCTGCAGAACAGAGACAATGGGAATTTTTCCTGATTCGCTAGTTTTATTTCAGTTTTTGCTTCATAATTTTAGAACATATGTGAACAGAAGGAAATAGGTTGTATGTTCCTCAGACATAACATGTCATTTAACACTTGGTATAGGAAGGTTGCATTTAAAAACATATCCCCTATTTATATTCTACTTGCAGATTAATTGTGATAGCTGGTGTGACAAACTGCAGCTGACTATGCTCTGTTAAATCTGATATAATCCTGTGCTAGTGAAAACATAGTAACATTCAAACTGGTGTTGCTTTGTAAAATTGTACGTAAGGATATCTAATAATGGCAATAGGCAGTTCTGTCTGTATATATTGATTAATCCCCTATATGAAATGCCAGATCTACACCTATTCTCAAATCTACCTTCCTAGTCTCCTTGCTGATGTGATTAACTATTTAACTATTCTGTAGGGGAAAATTGCATTGATTTACTTCTGACCTCCACCCACTAAAAATGTTTTAGAAGATCATTGGAATGAGATGGCATTTTAAATTTTGTATTGAAGCACTTTCCCTCATTTCTTGAAGATTTAGAAATACAATAAATGCCCTGCTGAATCAGAGCAGTAATCCATCTAGCCCAGCAGACTGCATCAAAACTCTCCTTTCTCAGTCTCACCTACCAGTTGAAGATTTGTATTCTGGGTGCGAATGACTTCTCCCAAGACACACATCCTCACATTTATCTGCATGAAGTGATTGTTGTATAGTTTCTTGCCATCTCTTCACTGCTGAACTTGGCATGGAAAAGCTCTGCTATCTCAATGGAGTTAGAGCTACATTTTTAAAATTTAGCATGTCAGCAAGTATGTTTAGCCAGGGGAAACTTTAGAAACAGCTTCTCCACTAGTGTAATTGGTTCAGAAAACATTTTATCCATGGCCATATAAGAAAACGCCTTGGAACTCCCTGAACAAATCTTGGTTTGGTTTGAAAGGGAGGCAAAATTGAAGAAAATGTTTGCGTAATTTTGGGGAAAAAAACAAGTCCATTTGTGGACATTTGATCATAGAGAACATCAGACTGCTGAACTTCAGAGGCCTTTTTAGGCATGTTTTGAGTTTTATGTTTAGATTGCTGCAGCTAGTGTGCAATTATCTGTATTTAACAATCTTAAAACTGAAGCCAGTAAGTAAGCTATAAGGACTCAACATATGCATCCATGCTACTCGTTGAAGCTTAAAAATAAGGAATGGCAAATCAGGATCTCTGGTTTCACCTCAACAGCAGGAAAAAGGAGCTGGCAAAGACAGAATTTCAGTCTCCATCTAGGCAGCGAGGGTCCTGCCATCTCACCTAAGAAATAATATTTAACTAAATAAATAGAATTCATCTATTGGGCACAGGGTTTTGACACTTGCACCCAATACAGTGAGCAGTTCTGTTTGCTTTAAGAGGGGTGCTCAGGAAAGGGTTCAAGGAGCCAAGCCATTTATTTTATGTCCCCATAGCAGAGAATTAGAAACAAACTGTTCAGGACTTCCAAGTATGAAGGACTAAATGCTGCAGTGTTTGTTAGGAGAGGTGTCCTCTCTTTCTGCAATGGGCCACCTCCTCTGAGGTTAACATCATACAGACCAAAATCCATAGTAAAGAAAGGATTCTGGAGAGTCACGCACAAGGTTTAAATGGGTTATTTTGGGTGCCAGTGGTAATCTTTGCTCAGTCCCCTTACTCGCTTCATTGAGGAGGATGGGAAGTGGACGTAGTTGCTGGTACCACAGCAAGATCTGCTGGTCCTGGATTAGCATGTGTGAGGAACAGAGCCTTCTTGTCAGGTACATGGTCCTATCACATCACTCATAAATACCTATTCTTGTTTAAGATTCCAATGCAGTAAACATATCATTTCAAAGGACACCCCCTGAGTTGCTTAACAGACTTATGTGATGCATCCGTGATAGTAAATTCACAGTCCTTCGCTTTTCTGTCCGCTCTGTGCCTTGGAACTAGCATTAAAAATACACCCCAGCTCCCTTCTGGCAGCAGTGATGTTATAAATAGATTTGAACTTCCTGCCCCAGGTCTAAGGATGTTTTATGAACTAAGAGCATTGCTCAGCAGTGACAGCCCTGAACTTCTGTCAAGCCTGAGTGCTACAGCACACTATGAAGCTATCCCAAGAGGGCAATCTTATGCTGGGCATGATTCATTTTTCATTTTTTGTGTGCAGGGTTGTTTTTTTCTTAATACAGAAATAAGTTGTCACTTTCCTTGTTTTCAAGTGCTTGTTTTCAAATTATTGACTTGCTTTGTGTAAAAGAGGAAAAAAAAAAAAAAAAACAAAACCAGCCACTTAGCAGTTAAGTTTCTTGTCTGTTTTGGAAGTGAAGGCAGAAGAATGTACAAAGCCAATCTGGCTAGTTATGGGTTGTTTGTATTTTGTTTGAATGCTCACGTATTGTGCTGCTGGTGGTGGTGGAGCAGGAGCAGGGAAGGGAGGGGAGTATTTTAAAATTACTATTGACAACATGATCCAGACATGATCCAGCTGGGAGAATGATTCAGAAAGCATCATCCTCATTTCCTGATGCTGAAAGTACATTTGCCGTAGGACAAACCCCCACAAAGTAGTTATTATATAAGGTTCAGCCATTAGATAAAATAGATTATTTCAAAGAGGCAAGCTGAACCTATTTCCTTTGTCTGGGAGAGCAGGGATTCCAGACCCCACCTCCTCAAACATGCTTGTATACAAGCAAACCTCTTTTCTTTCTAAATAGGATGGTGCTGGAGGCTGTTGTTATTCTTTCAGGAATTGACACAACCTCTGTTTCCTGCACAAGGTTTTATGGGTCTGGATTTGTACAGCTATGGAGACCACTGTGGTCCCACGCATGAGCAATAATATCTCACTGTGTTTTATAAGATATTAGACTGTCTGAGCATCCTGCAAGAAATGAAAGCACTGTTGTGATCCTGTCTCATGACCCTCAAGTTGGCTGCTATGGCAGAGACTGTAGTTTTATTAATTCAGAAGTTCAGGGAGGGTTGCAGACTACAAAGGCATCCTTCACTCTTATTCTGTAGTAGGCACAAAGAAATGTTACAGGCAAAGCCTTCCTTCTGCTTCTGTTTCTGGATGCTTGATTTTCCTAGTCAAAACACTGAAGTGCACATAGAAGAGAGGTGTACTGACAGAAGAATGACAGCTTTGCTAGCTCAGTGCAGAGAATAAGAAAAAAATGTATTATTTAAAGTACCCAGCTTACTCAAGGAACAATTGTTCTAAGCCCTGTGCAAAAATTGAATAAATGATGGTCTTTGCTTCATAAAGTCCATATAGTCAAAATAGGGAGTAGCAAAACATCAGAGGGTATTGGAAATGGAATCATTTGCTTAAGAAATTTGTCTAGGCAGGAGCTTTGGGTAGAGTCCATGTCTCAGAAGCCCTAATATTGCTGTTGTAGGGCAACAAAATTAAGGTTCTGCTGTTTAATGGCTCTGGATTCAATTTGCTACACGTGAACTGTAGGCCAATCTAGCAGTCATTTAAAATTTTGATATATTCACTTTGTAAAGATTTGCTACTTTATGATTGTGCTTATTTATTCTGAAGCTTGAGACTTGCATTGGATTATTCTCTCTTGTATTTCCTGAAGATCAATGAGAGCATAAGTTAGTTATGATTTTAAATAAAGAGAAAGCACTAATCTCCAGAGTAAGAAAAAGTCATGTTTACATTTCAAGGCGAAAAAGAATGAAGCAAAGCCATGCAGAACTCTTTTGGTATTGCTTTTTATGGCATCCTCAATTACAATAGAAAATACTAAAGCATTGAATTACTATTGGGAAATAGTAATTTCTTACTGCATTCTTTTATCATCAAATTATTTCTCTTTTATTTCATCTATCACAATTTGAACTTTATAAAAAGAACAGGCAGTCTTTAAAATTCATATTTATTTAAAGTGAATTCATCTGTGACCTTTAGGCAAGGAAGAACTAATTTCTTTTGTTACCTTTTGATAATGTCTGATTTAGTCTGATTCTCTGATAAAAATGAAATTTAATGCAGAATCATGCAGAAAATAAATAATAGAACAGTGGGAACATGCAAAACTGAATAATGCCATCTTCATAATGCTGTCACTTGTAACGTTTCAGTTGTGTTTTGATTTGCATTAGAAATGCCATGGTCTTCATCACTTTTGTGATTTAAATCAGGAAGCTAAATAATGGAAGGAAACTGGAAACCACATTAGAAAACACATATTTCAGGGCCTCATAGAATTGGATAAATTGTTAGAGTTCTCTGGAGTAATCAATAACAGATTGTCACCACTTGCCTTTTTCTTGCATGTCTTGAGAATTCCTGGCATAAACTTTAATAAATTAATCTTCACACAATAAGAAAGGGACAAAGAGAAAGGGACAAAAGAAATTCAATCTTATAAAATATCACCCAGTTTATTACCTAAGTTCTAGAAGAGATCTAGAAGAAATTTTAGCTTTTTTTTTGATCACTGCCAATTTTCCCTCATTATTTGCATTTCTGTTGATTAGGAAGTTATTTGTCATTTTGGGTATAGGTCTCTGCTTCTCCATTAACTTGGCAGCCCTACCAGAATGGGTACTCCTATTTCTCTTTGGACCCTTCAGAAAAAACTATTCTGCAAATAAATGAGCAAGCATAATCTTCCTATGTAACCTCTAAAAGCAAGCTAAAGCACTTTGTATCATGACATTTTCATTCTTTTTTATACAACTTGACTTATTGAAATTCTTCTTTTTTGTTTTTTGGGGGTTTTTTGTTTACTTTTTAGCATTGACTGTTATAAATTGAAGTTTATTAAAGATGTCAGCCTGCACCTTTTTCACCACCTATTTACAGTCATAATGAGAGCTGGAAATGTGTATGACCCAAAGGAATTATGGCTGAATATCATGCACTAAGTGTTCTATCTTACTGATTTCCCCGGAAGCTTTAACATATTCCAAGCAATTCAGGTGCAAGAAAACTACACCGCACTGTCTTCATGAAAAGGAGTGAGCGGAGTGGCTGTGAAATAGCTTAATAAAGAGGCAAAATGGAGTTGCCTTGTGCCTGACATAAGTAGTCTTAGAATAGATTCCCATTTTATGGGTTTGATTTGTTTTGCCTGTTAAAGAGTCGTAAGACCCTGTTACAGGGCATGACAAGTTCTTGCATGTTCTTTAGCCAGTCTCATAGATCTGCAACTACGGAAGGGTTGATTTTGATTATACAGGGGTGAGTTTGTTTGGTTTTGCTTTGTCAAAAACAAAATAAAAAGTGAAGCTCCTTTACCTCTAGCTGATTGTGACTGAAATAAGATAAGCTTAGAGTTGTGAGTAAGGATGATGATTTTTCAAGCAGGTGAATACTTGGTAAATGGTAAAAGTAAGTCAAAAGTTATGTACAGATTGACCAAATCAGGGATGTGGGTGAAGATGAACTGTACTAGCTGAAGTAAAAAATAAAGATCCTGACAATTTTATGGAAAGGACAGCTTTTCATGGCAACTTTTGCTGAACAACATTTATTGTCTCTTTGAGATTATGTGATGGCTATATTAAGTTATGAGGTGGATTTAAGAAATGTGTTCAGAAATACGGAAGACTGTGATGTCTAGGCAAGACTGTCCAGTCTAATGCACAGAAAAATTGCAACTCAATACTACTTAAATCTTATTGAAAATCTGGTCACTATTGCAGTTGAGAACTTAATGCTATTTACTTTGCTTATGTCATCTAACCTGTTTATAAATGCAAACCTTGTGTAAGGCAGACAAGCAATGGGCCATCTGGGTAAATGGAGTCTGATAGAGAAGAGCAAACAACTCTATCCTAATCAGGGAACAAGAAATAAAACATTTTTCACACACCTCATTTGGCTGATTTCTAAGGTAGTAATAACTGAACTAATCAGAGAGAGATCAGAAGTAAAAACCAAAACAAAACCCATCAGCTTTGAGATTATCATAAGCATCTCTGAACAGCAACAACAGCATGAAGCCAGGCCAGATGAACATACGATTTCTATAAATGTCATACTCATTTTGTGACTAGGGAAAGATTTTTGTTTTTTATAAAAATGTAAATTTATTTTCATGGAAAATGTTACCAAAATAATTCCAAATACATATTTTTTCTTCCAAACTGAAGGCATCTAAATTCTTTTTTTTCTCTTAAAGAGAAATAGAGGAGAAAGAGGAAAGTCAACAGAAATCAGCTTGATAACTAACGTTTCCTTCATTTTCCTCAAAATTTATTCAACTTGTAATTTTACCGGCAATCAGAAAACTTAAACCTCTGGAATTCATTTCCCTTTGAACATAAAACCTTCCTTTTTTACTGTGAGAGTGACTGAGCACTGGCAGAGGTTTCCCAGAGATGCTGTGGGGTCTCTGTCCTCAAAGATATTGAAAGCCCCAACTGGACGTGGTCCTGGGCCACCATCTCTAAGTGGCCCTGCTTGAGCAAGGGGGTTGGACCAGATGACCTACAAAGGTCCCTTCCCACCTCAAACAATCTGTGATTCTGCAGTTCTTGAAAGAAAAACAAAATTCCCATTTCCTGAGATTCTCTTTTCTGTGAATTACTATTTAGGATGTTTGTAGTCTCGCTAAATAGTAATACTAAATCTGGTATACTCCATGACTTTTACAGAGTCACGCTTTTTTTTTAAACGCTGGGTAACGTATCAGATCTTGTTCGAAGACATCAAGTCTATTCTGAACCTTTGAAGGGGAAGAAAAAATAGAGAGATATATTTATGACTGATAATCATGATTCGCCAAGAGGTAAATGGCCCCTCTTTTAAAGCAGGAAGTAGTAATGAAGGAAACACGGTAAGATCAATGCTCGATAAAAGCCTATGGAGTCCTATACAAATAAGTACTACAATTCTTCCAGGAGAAAAAGTGTTTAAGTTCACTGGCTATTTTGGGAAAGGATATTTTATAATATTATTTTTAAATTGAGCACTCTTGGAACCTCTATTTCACAGGAATCAAGTGCTACCTCCTAGAAAAGAAATATTAAATCATATGGGTGCTCATTCTACAGATCCTTTATTTCAGAAACTCCTAGGAAATCAAATGAGAAACAATATATGTGTCACTGAGCTTTTAATGTGGTTTCACTAGACTCTTCCAGTAATGTGTAAGACACCCAACATAAGTTTAACTAACCATGAAAATTACTGTCTGAGGTGCTGCTTATTGAACAGAAAGCAAAGGATGCAGACATTGAAACAAAATGAAAAAATACATTTTCCATGGGAATGTCTCAATGTTTTAGGTTTCCTATTTGGATTGATTTTTCACAGTGAAATCTGTGCTATGGTCATGATAATTTTACACACTACCAACAGATTAAGAGAGCCTAAATTAAGGATTAGCAAATAGCCAGTGAAGAGTTCTTTGATAAAAGCATTCATGAATTTTTAAACTTTTCTGAGTTATGACTGCATAAGAAGGAATGTTTCTCTTGATTTCCAGCTGCTAGCCTATGCCCTTTTATGCTTAGCCATTATTAAGCAGAGCAAGGTATTTTTTGATCAGTGATAAACTGAAAGCTTGTCCTTCTAGATGACATCTGAAGATAAAGATTAAACTATAGTGAAGATAAACTGCCTACTCAGTTTCCACTTTAATTACATTTTGTATTTATAACATTCTGCATTATTCAGGAAAATAACACAGAATGCAGTAATCAAGTAACACACTTTTCCTGGCTATTAACAAGTAATGTTCCTGAATAATATTTTTACTTTAAGTCTGATTGATGTAGCTTGTGTTTAGCATGTCAAGGTCATTCCTGTGTGCTATTTTTGAATTCTAGATACCTGAAGTATGCTGCTTTTGCTTATAGTACTTGGATCTTATATTTTATATTCAGCTTATTTGAAGCAAGAGTGAACACTGAGTGAACACTGAGATGTTGCCCCATGAGAACTTGTTGGGTTTTTAAAAATTATTTATGCACTTAAATTTCTGTGAAAAAAAAGTATCCCAAAGAGCAGTCTGTAAAACAAGATCAAATATGAAGCAGGCAAATTCCTAAACGATAGACATCTATTCCTTGAAGCTACTAAAATGCATTAGAAAGGGTAAGCTGGCTCACTTCTGCAAAATAGATAGAGTTTGCTCAATGTTTATCAGCTGAAGAAAAGTGCTCATGAAGACTGAGTTTATGATAGGATTCACATGTCAGTGACTGAGGTCACCCAGGACGCTGAAGTACCATGAGTTAGATGAGTGCTTCCAATTCAAAATTCCAGTTATTTCAGAAGTGCCTGTATGTCTTTGTGGATCCTTCCGTTACTTCCCTTGTGCTAAAAATAACTTTGGGGAACAACTACTGAACTCCTTAGGGATATTATGATGCCATGCAATTGTTTGGCTGAGTGCTGTCCACATGTACTTATATGGAGAAAGGTGGAGCACATAAAAAAAGAAAAAAGGAAAAGAAAGGTGGAGCACATAAAAAAAAAAAAAAGGAAAAGGCTTCTTTAGTTGATATGGATGGTATGCTGACACGTGTTATTCAGTACGTTTCTGAGTTGGTGAATACTTGTTATCTGCAATAGGAATTCCAGATTTTGTATACATAAATAGGTTAGAGTTTGCAAAACCACTTAGCATATTGCTGACAATTCCCCATAAAATTTAAGAGTGTGGGTACCCAGAAGTTGATTATTAAACTCTCAGTTAGTGTTCTTAAGGCTGGGAAAACTTTGATGTTGATGCTGTAGTCTGATGTCTTTGATATCTTTGTGACGGATACTCCACCCAAGAATTCCTTTTGTGAGGCAAATATTTTTATTCCTGAAAAAAAAAGATCTTTTCTAAAGACAAGCAGAAGTGATGCCATGACTCAGTGGTAGGTAATTTCCCATATCATTCTGTCAGGACATGCTATTGTCAATAACATTTTTACAGCTAAAAGTTAGTGCTTTCTCAGCTTCAGCATTTGGATGGCAGGTCTCAGACACTTCTTACACCTTGTCAGCTAACCACCCAGATTGGCTCTGTGGCTTACAACCTTTCTGCACAGTTATATAAATGTCCTCTTACATGACAGTAGTTATATTCTGTGATTCTGTAACCTCTCAGCCTTCCTTACTTATGAACACAACGTGAGCTCCTTCAGTGTCTCGGTGAAAGAAAAGCTGGGGTGTTTTTCCAGAGTGAGAGTAATTCTTGCAGCGATTTACTGATCCCTCTGTATTTTTCAGGGTTCCCAGACCCCAGCTGTTGTAACTGGATGCAGTGTGCAGGTAGCTGGCTCCTTCCCCTGAAGCGTGGAGGCAGCACCCTGGCTCGAAGGGCTCACAGGGAGGCTGTGATCTCTGCTGCAGTGAGTGAGGAATGAGAAAAAAACCCACAGCAATGCCGGCGGGATGTTTCTGGCAAGTACAGAGAAGCTTTCTAAGTCCTTTAATCAGTGTTTCTGGAAGGCTAATGTAATGTCCCTGAAGAGCAAGCTCAAGTTTAGGCTGATGAAAGTTATGGCATGTTAAAAAATTCTGGCAATTCATAGCTTCAGTTTCTTTTTCTCCCTAGAGCTGCAGGGCTGACAGATGCTATGAGGATACACATAGAGGCTTTCTTCTCAATATGCTTAAATAAGGCAAAGATTAGAAAACAACAAAAAGACTGCTTAAAAGCAGCACCAGAGCTTGATAAAAAACAGCACAAAGGCATTTTATGAATAATACATTAACTTAGTACTATTAGGCAAACAGATGAGAATTGCAGGCTAGACTACCTCACAGCAAGGTATGAGTGCAACCTCCAAAATTACTGTCCTCAAAATCCTGACATAGCTACCATCCCACCCTGAAGGTGCCTTAGTTCTTAGCCTAAAAACACTGCATGCAACTCAGGAATGTTAATGCCATTCCTGGAAACTACATTAAGAAGATTTTAAAGGCTGATACTGCAAAGTTCAAAACTATTCTGCAATTTTCGTTTTCTTTTTGCCAGGAGCTTAAAGCCAAGTATAGAATGTTGGTACCAGAGCAATTTCAGTGACACTGATGGAACTTGACTGATTTACAGAAGCTGAGGGTCTGTTGCAGTATGTCAAATAGGCAACTGTGTTGGAGTGACCACAGCTACGAATAGAGAGTTTCTTGGGGGAGCATCAGTGGGTTGTTACACACTGAGACTGGAAAATATGCAAGTACAGGGCCTCAGGCTCTGCAGTATGGAGAGATGACTTCTTACATCTACCTAATGATCTTAATACTCAACTAAGATATACTCAGACAAACAGTGATTAAAACATTTGTCCCACTATTCAGGCTTCATTATAGTTATTATTATTCTTTTTTTTAACAAACAAGGGAACTGAGTTAATATAAAGGAGTAAATTTATTTCATGCCTTGAACTTGCATCTTAATAAGTCCACCTGCAGCTTCTTCCTAAAATAAAAGTAAATTTTCTCTTTAGTAGTTTGAATATCCTAGGGTTTTAAGATTATGTTTTTGTTTAGCTCCCTGAATTCTGACAGTAGAAGGAAGAATTGGGCTCACTGGGAGGAGTTTTGTTGCGTATTTCTGTATGAAGTTCTCTTTCTGCACAATGGTGATACTTAATATTAGTCTTTCCTCTGGAAGGTTCTTATAAGTTAACATCATTTACACTGAAGAAAAATCGTCCCTGTTGACTGTGTCTCTGTACATTAATTAAATGCAGAAACAGTCTAAAAGACATGACAGAATTGTTAGAGAGAATGGAGACGGTTGGTGAACTCTGTAAAAGCTATGTTTCTTCAAAGCTTTTTCTGTACATCACTTCTGGTAATCCACAGCATTGTATTACACGCCACAAGTTCTGAAATGGAACATGCAGCAGCAAGATCCATCTTTCCTATTTAAATCACTTGTATTTGCTTATCTCTTATCTAACATGTATGTCCTCTTCATGGACCTGCACAACTGGTTATATTCAGGTGGCCGAAATTCCACACACATCCTGAGGTGTAGTGTTCTCTGTTGACTTGAAGGTTTTTTTCTTTTTCTTTTTTCTTTTTTTCTTTTTTTTTTTTTTTTTTTTTTCACCCAGATAATGGGTAATATTAGACACAGAAACACAAGCAGAATTTAGGCTCTCTTCATGAGAGCTTTTCTGTTCCTAGAGTTTTGGAGCATGCTATTTCACAAGTTTTGACAAAAGCATACGGAGTTTAAATAGATCTGCAGTGGTTCTAATCCATTATGGTAAAAAAAAAAAAAGTGAATGTGTGCTCTGCTTTATCTTTGCATGTACCCAATTCAAGTAAAGCCAGCTCTAGATCTCCCCAAAAATTCTCCCTGTTGTAATTGTCTTACTTGGACTGAACAACTCTGTAGCACTAAGTTAATTTCCCTGACTTTTCATCCCCAAATAGAAAATATCCTCCTCTGGTTTTCCTCACTTTTGTTCTGGTGATATTATGCATTACTGAAGAAGATATTTGGAGTAAGATTTGTGCTTATTGCTGATCATGAAGCTGTTAAGATAGTGGTACTCATAGTTTCACTCTAAATTTTCATGCTAGAGGTTTGCATAAGTGTAGGTAGAAGATCTTTGTGGGAACAATAGTCAAAAATCCAGGACAAATGTTGATTAGTCAGGTATGCACTAGTAGTACAGAACCATAAGATAATTTTGAAACGTTTCTAGAATGTATTTAGTCCCTGTTCTAGATTCTTGAAAGGTTGCATTGTGTATTTCTTTGCTTGCGCATATATGCATGAAGAAAGCAAACTTGACTGGGAATCAGGTATTTCTGTACTGCAGCTACTGCTGTGCACAACGGCTTATATCTCCAGCTGCCAAGATGCAGCTAGAATGAAAATAACCCTTCATTAGTGCTACAGTTCTACCAAGAGAATACTTTTGCATGTTCTCGGGTATGGCTTCAATTACTGCCGGTATGCAGGGGCATAACTAATTAAAGCTTGTGATCTAGTGACTCCTGTGATGCCAAACCAATATGCTTTTGATGGAAACTGGAACATGACTCTTTCATTTCAATAGTTATTGGGTGCTGAATCTGGTGAATGTAAAATATTCATGATTCCTTCCTGCTGATTTTCTTTTTGTCACTCCTGTCGTGGTTTCGGCCAAATTTACAAAAACCAGACTGATAGATGGCCCTTCCCTCCCTCTTCCCCCTGCTCTGGCCCTCCCCCCCCCTCAAAAAAGGAGACAAGAGAAAGAGATAGGGAGATTTAGAAGTTTAGAATGAACTAAACTACTTTAACGTAAAATTACTATTAAAATAAAAAAGAAGAAAATAATGAAATAGATACGATATATATAAAACCGTATCAAGCTCCCAGCATGACATCACTGGCAGGAACTGGGGAAGTCCCAGACTGGACTCGGCAACAGATGGGAACTGGGTTCCAGCTCTGGAGTCGGGAACACACGGATCAGGATCAAAGGCAGATGAACAGACAGAGTCCTCTTCGGACATCAGCCATTGAAGAAGAAGACTTGACCTTTTGATCCCTCAGCTTTTATACTGAGCATGGAGCATATGGGATGGAATACCCCAGTTGGTCAGTTTTGGGTCACCTGTCTTGTCTGCTCCTCCCCACAGGTGTGATCCCTCTATGCTTTTTCCGTTTCTGACCCTCTAACGGGGCAAATAATGAAATTGCCTGACCTTGGTTGTTATAACAATAAGTATAAGCAAGAGCCTCTCTGCATACCATTCCTTGGCATGTAGCACAAACATTGGTCTTACCACTCTGAGAACGAGCAGTTTTCTCTACAATATGCCATTAATTTCAGAGAGTTAGAAGAGGCCTAGCTAAAATGTAAAATTACTAAACAGAAAGTTGGTTCTGTTTTACTTCAAACCGGGACAACTCCTAACAAATGTTGAATTGTGTTTTAGTATATTTTTTGCCTTTGCCAGGGACAGCATGAAATAGAGTTCATTGAGTTTTCCGAGGGGCTGACAGATTCTCCTTCAGTGCACATAAGTCTATTGCTTGAAAGTAACTTTAAGTTTGTATGACTTCTCCAGATTGCAAGTGTCAGTAGCTCTATCTGAACATTTATCAAAATTGCAATGGAGTTGCTTGCACTACAGTATAGCATTCCATATAAAATCCTGAATCCGTTTGCTAGTCCCTGTGTGTGTGCGCGTGTGCAGGAAGGATGGGGGCAGCTTACCTTGTTTTCTTAAAGCTTACACCAAAAATGTTTGAATTTTTTTAAAAGAGATTTTAGAGATCATAAACTTTCACAGATCTTTTGTTAACCACAGCAAAAGTGAGAAGGAACTGATTCTGTAATATTACACTTGGCAGAGTAGAGGGGAAGTAAATTGCTTCTATTAAGGGAATGAGCATGGTATTTCTGAAATCGTTTATGTCCAAAAGCATCTAGTTCACATCTGCTATGCAGTCTGAAAATACTCAGTGTGAACAACAGGGAAAAACTAGCCTGACATCACTTTATTCATAAGCTAAAAAACAATTTGGAACTTAAAAATTTTTTTTCTCTTAAAGGGAGTAAAGATACCTCTCAGTCTTAAAATCTTAATGGGTGTTTAAAATGGTAAGATGTTCTCAAGAATAAGCACATTTCCTTTATGAAAGAAATATGACTTTCTGCCTTTTCCTTAGGCCAACATTAAGGCCACATGATGTATTATGAGAACTGCAGGCACATAAAAGTTAAATAACAAAAAATAAACAGTCAAAGTGGTTTTTGTGTTAAAACTAGGAGTGTATGTTTGGAGTGGAGGTTTTCCTCTTCCTGAGTTCAGCATAAAAAATACTGCCTATTTTGTGGGGAAGAGAATCAGGACCCATGTTATTTTGCTGATGAATATTATAGCTGTGCTGCCCTATATAACTGACTATGCCATAAATATCATAGAATGATTAGTGTTGGAACAGACCTTAAAGATAATCTAGTTCCAGCCCCCCCTGCCCTGGGCAGGGACATCATCCACTAAAGCAGGTTGCTCAAATATGGATTGGAAAGAGGATGGGGACGTCCATCTCTCCCCATAGAATATCAACCAATAGGAATAGAAAGGTAGCACTTTTCTCTCATTTACTTAGATGTTCAAAGCTACTAAATTGGGAAACTGGGCCAGCTGGAAGTTCTTTACTCAGCCTTCTGAGAGTCGGTGGAGAGAGGAAAGAAACAACTCATCTGTGCTAATTGGCACGGGAAATCTATTGCAGAGGAGCTATCTAACTGCAGAAAAACCTTTTCAATAAGACAAAATAATGGCCGAAACGTAACATTCCTCCTGCTTATCAGCCTTCTTTATCAGAGCCTGTATTTGGGAAATGTGGGCATCTGCAGCATGGTAGGGTCTTGATCAGTTTCTTGTCAGCCAGCATTTGTTAGGAAGGTTGAACATGATATCCAAGGAGATAGGAAACATGCATCCTTTTGAAGATATAGTAGAGCAGTGAGAGAAGATGTTACTATGATTTGGAGGAACAGACTACCAGGAAGCGTAACTTTTCTTCCTCTTTCTAATGTCACACTGTGCTGCTCCCAACACATTTTATAATTTCTTCCCCTTTGCTTTTACTGCATTGTCTGCTTTCAAGAGAGAACGATGCTGGGGAGCAGCCAGCTGGTGTTTGACTTCAAAGCAATGCTTACTCATAGTGGGAGGAGCTATAGAGGAGAAGAAGGAAAAGCTGTAGCAAAGTGTCTGTCATCCAGAGGAGACCCGGTTGTACCTCCTTCACTCTGCAACATTATTTGTGCAGTTTCTCTCCAGCTCCACTCCTTGAACAGTTAGCACTCATCAGCAGGACCCATGAGCAATTAACATGTCTGTTCGGAAAAAAGGTCTCCAAATTAAAACTGATCTTATTTTATCCATGCCAACTGACATATGACTTGGGTTTTTGTATGGCAATCCCTCTTCTATCACTAATAATGCTTATAAGAAAGCAACTGTCTGCAGTTATTCTTGGTTGGGCTTAATCCTCTTTTTAGTTGGGTTTCCTGTGTCAAGCAGATAGACTTAAAGTAACTGCAAATTATAAAGAATACAGGTGAAAACCAGAACATGCGAGTTTAAATCTAGGACAGGGCTTTGAGAAAGTCTGGACAAAAAAGGTCTTTTGACATTATTTCAACTTGGAGGAGAGTTTAATGTGCTAAAAATTCATCTGATCTCTTTAAATGGCATACAATAACTCCCAGAAAAGGGATCTCTCCTGCTGTCACCACACATGAAAAAAGAGTCTGCCTGCTGTAACGAATTGAGAATTTGTACAAGAACTTATCTTGTAACTCCAACTTCAGATCAGAAAAAACCCCACATTTTTTCTTGTAGTTAAGGAAAACTCTCTGCTACAGAAAGTCTTTGGAACATAGCAGTGTTTACAAAAACAAATAGCTATAAATTTTCAGTAAGACTCGTCCAGATCTGTAGAAGTGTGAGTCCTATAGTGTAGGGTAAAGTTGCCATTGTAAAAAATGTGTCTTTTTTTCTGATATGAGAGCTCCTGACCTACTAAAGGTGTAGAACTCAATAGTGTGCAAATTACTGCTACCAGGGACTGGGCTAACAGCTACAGTTTTGCAGAAAAGTATTTTCAGTTGCTGCCTCCGTGGGGCTTGGAAGAGGCATTTGGGAAAATATTTTGAGACTTACTCTGTTTCTGTTGGCATGCAGGAATGTATTATACATGGATGAAAAGTACAAAAGTCAGGACAGTGTTTCTGTTTTCCTGGCTACCTGAAATGAAAGTGCATAGAAAGTCATTAACCATTTTTGCAAACTACTGGATATTGCAGCTGCAAAATGAGCTTTCCAAATGCTTCCTGATCAATTTTTAATGAACGGCCATTGCTTATGATCACTGTAGATAATTTCTAAGCATTATGCAGAGGATCCATGATACAAACAAAAAAGAAACACAGGCTTCTTAGGCAGACTTTTCTTATTGTTTTGAAAGTGTAATATAGTGTAATAGCATTAGCAAAATAAGCTCAGAGAACTAAGCATCAGTCATGCAACAGCATAAATCCAAATTCCATTAACCTTGCTGACTCATACTTCAAAAGAAATGCGGACCAGTTGGAGAAAGTCCAGAGGACAGCAATGAGAATGACCAGAGGTCCAGAAAACACGACCGATGAGGAAAGATTGAATTAATTAACCAAAGAAAAGATAATGAGGGATATAAATCCAGTAGGTAAATATAATACATATTAGGCAATTGCACAGGGATAAAACCAGTTGTTTTTCAGGTCCGAGGTGAGAAGAAAAGTGGCCATAAAATACAGCAACAAAGATTTAGGAGTGAGAGTAACGTTCATGCATAACAGTAGAGAATCAATCACTGCCAGCTATCTAAACACAGGTTGGAGAGTTGTCTGTCAGGGATGATATGCATAGAGACAGTTGAAGATCTGAGGGCCCTTTCCTACCTCATTGCTCCTCAGGGAAGTAAACTTTGGGTTTAAGTGTCTAACCTAGACTAAACCAGTGAAGGCTATCCACACCTCCTATATTAAGGTACCAAAGCATACATAGAACCTTGAGAAAGTGACTGATACGCTTGTTGTTAATGCCTTAAAAAATAGATATTAAAAAAAGCAAGGGGTCTGAAGATAAGAAAATATAACTTGTTGAAAGTTCTCTTTCCCCCTCTTTATTGTGAACCCTGCTGTTGTTAACATTCTCCTGGGTCTTGGAAAGAAGGTAGAGTCTACTCTTTTGCCGCGTTGCTTTTTGTCAACCACAAGAGTTTGGGAGTGTTTGTTTTCAGCTCCACACATCCTGCACCACTCTCGCATTCCTGCAGAGTCTTTCCCACATTGGACAATGTGCAAAGAGATCATCCATGGGCAGTACAAAAGGGGCAGGAGCTGCAATGAGCACCATTTCCGCTGATCATCATGCAAAACTCTGTATATTTGTTGTACAACTATTGTAGTTGTCACCTACAAACAAAGTAAGTGGATAAAGTAATGAAAAGTTATTTATTTGTTGTGTTGAGGTGAAGATCAGAATCATATTGTCTTTCTCATGCACGCTACACTGCCAGAGTAAGAGATTATTCACACTGGAATAATTTGAGAGTTATTTAGTTGAAGAATATCACAAAGTGTGTTCTTTACCCAGATCTATAGCACTGCTCGGGCTTAGTCATTGGCATCTGTATTGCTTACTTCTGGTCATCTCTGCGAAAAAAAAAGAAAACAGGCATTGGGTTTTTTGATTTCAATAAATTATTAATCTAGATATCATTTTATTAGTTAGTGGTTTGTAGTTTATCTCAGCTCATCTATTTCTCTCTGCCACATACAGTCTAAATTACCCTGAACAGTAGGATTATCTAGAGCATTTACAAAATCAGCAATCTATATATTCAGCTTATTAAAATCAAGATTTTAATGACCAGCAAACCTTGCAACGTTTAGAGCTTAATTTTAGAAGCTTCACTGAACTTCAGCTTGAAAACTTTCTAATGAAATTCTCCAGTGCTTGGCTTGACTTCCCAGAAATTATCTAGAATTGCTATTTGTATATCCACCATTGCTATTAAGACACAGCTTTTCTCAGGCAAGCTCAGCAGAAGAAAAACTGTGATGACTGAAGAAATCTGCTGATTAGAAAGTGGTCGAAGGGAATTGCAGTTTTAAACTTTTTTTACTGAAGATGGGTCAAGAATAGTTTTCTGTTGCTACTTGCTTTTTAATCTTCTTCTGGCAGTGGAGGAGAAAGAGACATTTCAAAAAGTTAACATCTCTATACTTTCTCCACTATTTTTTAATGGTGAATACCTGAGTAATACCCTGGGTGAACAACTGGCTGATGGGTCAGACTCAAAGAGTAAATGGAGTTACATCAGGTAGTCCTATGAGGAGCAGGGAGTTGGACTCAATGATCCTTATGGGTCCCTTCGAACTTGAGATATTTTAGGATTCTATGATCTAAGGGCATTTATTTATTGCAATAACTCTCCATCGATGGTGATCAGTATTTGAAATTCAGAGAAAGGTCCAAAGAAACCTTGAATCTTCTGGTCATGGATTAATTTACCCTCAAGAAGTTAAAAATCAAATTACTGTTTTGTTTTATATCCCAGCCATTTGCTCCAGCCTATGAACAGCTGGGACAACTTGCATGGCTGCACCTTGACAGTGATGACTGAGTATCGCTAGAAGGTTTTCTGTGAGAGAACTGCATTTGAACTTCATAGCTGATCCTTCATAAGACTATTGTTATTTATCACTAAAGAATCAGTTTCTACTGGAAGATTTTGTGACATACAGCCTAACTCACGGTATTATACAAAATACCTTTATCAGAGATCCTGTGCTAGCAGTTTTCAAGAGAAACTTGCAGTGGGATAAAATCACACAATGGGCTTTTTGAAGTAACTCAACCTGTAGTAAACAAAAAAAAATACCTGAAATCTGCACCTTGTTCACATGCACTGCCTCTGGCAAAAAGGCAGCGGAGATATTTTTTCCACATCCTAAGAGGTCATGGTAGGTGCATGCAGAGAGGGAAACCATAGAATCCAGGTGGAGAAGTAAATTGACAGTGAGGGTAAGGTGATAGCCAAATTCTTCTCCAGCCAGTTATTGCTATTGCTGGGGTAGTGGGTCCTGTGCTCCAGGGGCAACACACTGCAGACCTGGGGCAGAGAGGTGATAGCCACCTTACTGAGAAAGCCAGCTGTGCTAGACTGTGCCCTTGCACTGGGAGGGAAGGTCCATTTTGTTCTCCGTATTTTTGCACCTTCTATCCAGCACAAGACATAGCCTCACAATAATGGCCATGCTTGACTACTTGAAAATCTTTTTGCTGTGGGGCTAATGCATTTGACTTTACTATTATTGCCGCCCCATACTCTACATGCATTCATGGGATGGGCATATGTATTTTTCTGCAGTGGTATTTAGCAGAGAAACACCTTAGTCCTAAAAAAAATACTGATGGTTTTGTTCAGGGATGAATTTTGAAACCGAACAGCTCATTATCTAAGCCTCTCTCCTGAACCATAACCAGCTATTCTGCCTGTCTTTGGAGTTCATGTACTGAAAGGAGAAAAAGGGAGCATTGAGTGCATTCAGCATGTGATTGTACACCCAGCAAAAAACCTGGGATCCTTTTGTTGCTGCATGCCCAGCTTGTTGCTTTAGTTGGTGTTACAGATGCCGTGCCCTGGGCGATGGATCTCCTGCCACTGTCTAGTGAAGCACAACCACAGCAGATTAGTTTCCCTCCTTTCAGAGATGCCATCTGCGTTAGCTGATATGGCCCACTTCAGGAATTTTTGCTGAACACCCCTAGATATATATTTGGCACATTCAAATGTGCAAGTTTAAGAAATACTAACATGCAGGTACTGCTTTTTACCCTTTTTCCTCATCAGCTCAAAGTAATACACTGAATAATTATGAGGTTTTGGTGGTTGTTTTGATTGAACCAGAACTTCAAGGCAGAAAAAAAGAATCGGGATTTGCCCAAAACACTGCAAGTGAAGAAGAAAAAACCTTTTTGTTTTTTAATTTCATTTCATCTTTTAGAATAAAACTTGCTAAATTTTAATATGAAAATTTTGAGCTGGGAAATGAAAATATATTTAAATGCATTTTTTTGCTACAAAGTATTTTGGACTGGAAGTATTAATGATATTTCATTAGCTTTTTGGATAATTTCGGACAATTTGAGATAACATCTTTCAGTGAATAAAAAATCTTATGAAATAATATTCATCCTTCCTGAATAATTTAGTATAGTTTTCCATATTATTTGGATTTGCAACAGAAGAACTTAGAAAGAAAGATATTAAATCGGTTCAAAAACAAATTACCTTGAAAGACAGAAGCTAAACTTAACACAAAGCTTCATTTTATGTGCACAATTCCAGTTTTATGCCAACAGCTAAAATATAGAGTGCATTGCTCTGAAATTCTGGTTCAAAGGGAATAATTTGCACATTAGTTGAATTTTGTGTGCTCAGCCCAAACCGCCAATCACACCTTTATGTAAAGTTAGGTGTTCTCAGTCTTGAACAGTTTCCTGGGACATGTAATTTCAGGCCAATTTATTCTGTGTTGCTTTGAAGAGTGCAATGCTACATCTGGCAGAAGTTTGACATGTTTCTCTAATTTAATGCTTTTATAAAAAAGGGAATAATGATAGTCTTTTTTATCAAGGATGAATTACTGGTTTCTCAGTTATTTGGAAAACTGAATAGGAACACACACTTCAGAGTTTACTTTCTCTCTCTTTTTTGTTTTGTATGTCCTAGCTTAAATGAAAGAGGGCAGTCAAATGCAGACTTTGGATAATTGATATGTAACTAAGATAGACTTCTAAAGGCAGGATTTTAATGAATTATTGAAAATTTTGCCATCGATTTCAAGAGAGCTTCCATAGCTGTGGAATGACTGAATGTTCATACATTCAGTATGTATTTGCCGTACACCAGATGAGCTTTATCAATATATTCAACAGAAGACACTGCATTTCTAAAATGATATCGTTAAAGAGTTTCAGAGCATTACGATTGGCAACTAAATACAAATAAACTTTTATACTCTTTTTTTTCTTTATGTTTCTTAGAATAAGCTTGCCAAGAGCTTGAGAAGAACTTCAGAAACTGAATTGGTATTTCAGAAAATGAGCTGATTCAAATGAAGATTTAAAAGTAAAATTTCTAACAGGTTTCAGAAAGTGTCTCTGCCTGAGTGGGAAACGTAGGTCATGTCAGACAAAATTATGATACCTACTGTGTATGAAATAACTTAAGAGAAGAATGTACAACTCTTGCGTGAATGTAGCAATGGGAGAGTGAGAAATGCTGATGTCTCTATCCAGCCATAAGGTAATAGGTCTGATCACCACTTTTATTTCATTTCAAAATAGCAAATGAATGAAATTCAGACATGAAAAAGGTAAAGTGTATTTACTGTCTGCATTCAAAGAAGCAGTCTGCACAATAACCCCCACTGAAGATAAGAAACTTAGCATACAAACTTAGAAATAGGGATAGCCTCTTAGGCTGGAAAACAGGAAAAAAAAAATCAATAAGAAGTCCTGAGTTAGACTAGAATATTCATGAGAGTTTGGTAGCTTTCTAGAAGCACATGTAGTTTTTTCCAAGAAACTTGTTGTTCCAAAATGTAGGTTATTAATTGTATCTGCCATTAACCTTTGCAGTGCTGGCTTGGAAATCCTGTTTCAGATAGAAAATGCCATGTGATGGAGCCAATAAAAGACAATACAGAGTTAAACCTCATATGAAGTGTGACCTTTTCTTTACATGGCTTGTCTTTTTGAATTTTGATTCCAGTTGGTCTCTAGTCCTAGGAAGTGCTCTGAATTAATAGGAATAGTAAGAACTGCACCATATGGAGTATTTTATGAGACTGGGTGCCGTTTAAATTTGTAGTTTAGGTGGAGATTGTAGAGGCCTTTCCTGTGTAAAAACCAATCCACTCTGAGATGCCAGTTTTTCTCTGAGAAAGAGATAGATTGTTATTTTGCATAGCGTCTGGGACCATGGGGTCCCATGCTCATTTGGTTCCTTCATATAAATATGTCAGATACTTCGTATCAAATTCAGTGATTAAAAGCGACAGATCACTAATTCTGCAGATACTGGTTCTGCAGACAGCAGTAGAGTGTTTGGAAATCATATACCTTTAAACAAAATTGCCCTTCATGCTACTGACTTTCCTAAAGCATTAGAAAAGTTTCAACTTGCTACTTGCATTAATTCTGTGCTGCTGTGTGTGGAAAATGGTCCCTGGGGAGGTAGGGCAAATGTAAAGAAAAGAATATATTTTTTCAAATGAGAGAAAAATATTTCTGCGATTCAACTGAAACATCACTGGACATAAAATTGCTTGCTTGCTTAATATGAAATACTTAGATATCCTCATATAGCAAGCAGTGGGAGCACATCCTCATAGCTCATAGTTAAAACAGACCTATAAAACTTCATCCTTGTTTCTCTTTTCTGTCCTTTAAATTAATTGGAATGTAATTACATATCTTCCCTGACCCTAGCACAGAAAACTACTCTCTTCTGGCTCAAAGTGATTTGAATCACTTTAATGCAGAAAATCACTAGCTTGAATTTTAATGACCTTGCTAACTGTCATTTGTGTGTACTTTGTACAAGGTGAAGTGGAAAAGAAGCTGATGGCCCTCAAAAGGAGCTTGCTATACTTTAGTGCAGAAAATCCTTTTCATACTACTAGTTACCCATATAGAGAGATGCTTATAAGAGCTATTTTTAAATAAAAGTCTTCCAGGATTTAGTGCTAGCTCTTCCCAAATAGACGAGAGCCACACACATAACTACATCCAGAAAACTTGAGGGGGAAGGTTCTGCCCTTTCCATCAGTAGCTTCTCAGCTGAAGCTAGGCTTGCTTTCCTTCCCTGTATGATTTTCCTTGCTCATCAGAGCCTCTGTTTGTTTGACAGGATCTTGGCTGCTCCACCAGCTGCAAGAACATCTCTTTATAATCTGAAGTAAGCAGAAGTACTCCATTTTGCTGAAGAGTTGTCGTAAGGAAACTATGACCTTGCTTTAAGTAAATGTTGCACCTTTCTCAGTACTTTCAGCCATGACATGGACTTATGGTTATAACTGAATTAGCCTGTCCCTAAGCATGTGATAATGCATATAGATGTAGTAACACAAAAAATCTTGTTCACTTCTGTAACTGTATCTTACTATTCTCCTCCTGTTTTGATAAGCATTTTCTAAAATTACAAAGGAAACCTCTTCATAGGCAGAGAAGAGTTGCTTGTTTGATTTTTTCAAAGGAGTTCTGAATTTCATTTATTACAGAAAGAAGGATGAAACAGCATTTTTTAGGAAAACATGTAGTATAAGATCTGAGTTTAGTTAGATAGCGTATCTGACTGAGTTTAAAGACAACCAAAAAAACCACACAGAGTTCTTAAAATAAGATGCCAACGAAGTTCTATTTAATATTAGCAGTGATGATTGTTGGAAAGTGTTATCTATCTCAAAAAGAAATTTAGATCAGATGATTCTCCCCAGGATGTAGTTACCTACCATGTTAATTTTGGGTAAGCTTTTAAAAGCTTCCTGGGGTGATGAAAAATCACTTTGGTTGTTTGGTTTAGTTTTTTTTTTTAAGTTTCTTCATTTTTCTCTGATGTTCTTTAGCCAACTAATTTCTGAAGTCTTTTTTTTTTTTTCTTTTGATACTTTTTTAGTTATCTGCAGCAATGCACAGTATCTTAAGGTGTAGCACACTGGCTTATCAGTATATGTTCATTCAGGCTAACAGTCGCTGCAGGGATTTCAGTTTGTTTTCTCTTTTCCTTTAGTGGGGGAGGAAATGTGACATGCACATAAATTGTCTTTGTTTCCCCTGTATCCCATGTTTACAATTCTCTACCTTGTTCTTGCACATCGTTATGTGAGGAAGAAATCTCACTCTGCTGCTCACACAGTGTCACAGTAAAATTCACTCTGGAGTAGGGGGCTAACCGCATGAGCCTGCCCACAAGCCATTTGGCATCCTAGTTCACGTGGCTGCAAAGACTCCCTTTTTCATTGAAAAGTCTGACATATGGTATGACAGGATCCTTTGGTACTTTTTTCCCCCCGCTGTTCTCCCAGAAAGTACAGGCTCCAGCAAGGCTTGTGGAAACCTTCCTACTCCTCTAACACCTTCTTCCCTGCTTAGAACAGCTGTCTATGAAAAGTCTAAGCAAACTAGATCTCGTAGACAAGAGAAGATGTCCCTGGGTTTTCCTTTTCATTTTACAGCAGATATTTTTTTTTTTTTTTGGCCTTTATAACTTGAAGGTCTTCTTCACCTGTTTCAAATATAAGCTCTTGGATGGCCTAAGTTAATTTGTTTCCCTTTCACCTGTAAACAAGATCTCTTTCTGTGAATTTGTAGCTCAAGTGCAGTGTTTGTTTGGACACGGCATCCTACTCTGGCCATTGCTGTTTAACCCTGAAAGGCTTCAATTAACTCTCTAATGTCTCAAGTTTTACTTGAAACCAGAAACATTTAGCTTCAACAAAATCTCTTTCTTTTCCGTACAAAGACAGATGAAATATTACTAATATGTTAAAGGATTTTAGCTATAACTTGAGGCTTGGTCACTTCTTGAAAATGTACTTTCACCCACAGTTCTCTACACAAAAGACTGCCTCTGAGCCCATATTAGTCTTTAATTCACTGTCAGGATTTAGACTCCCACCAGAACACAGTGCTATCTATTCTGTTGAAGAAAAGGTGGCTTCTAGCCCAGGATGATTTCTCAGCCATCCTGCTCATATCACACAAGGTGAATCACGTGCTCCTTGCTACTTTTCTATCATGGCTACCTCCTCTCCCTCCTGTTCTTTTTCTAACAGCCTTAAAATACGGAGTTTTGAACACCATAAAGGCAAGAGCTACTCAATTTATTGCAGTGCTCTCATATACCCATTCACCCTTTGCTTTTCGTGAAAGTCCGGTATGACAGAAAATTATCAGCCTCTGTCACAGGCAGCCATAAAAACTGTACCGCAGCAGTAGAGAGGAAAAGGGTTTATAGTGCATGCTTCCTCATCCTAAAAAGAAAAGAAAGGAGTTTAATAAAAATGACCCTTCAATGAGGACTACAAGTTCTGAGTAATGACCTAGCACAGACCATCTCTTCTATTCAAAAAAAATGAATTGGTTCATGTCCCTGAATTTTCTAGGAAGACTTCTTCTATGAGAGCTTTGTAAATTAAATATTTCTGTTTTCCAGTGAGTCAGCTTCACCATCAATACCATCTTCTAATTCAGATTTTTTAAAGTACCAGAGATCTTTGAAGGAGTAGCAGCAGTTGCAGCAGTTGTTGCAAGATGAAATGGGGTTCTCTTGTCACCATATGTTGAAGACTGATGTAAAGAGATTGTCCAGAAACCAAATCACTGCAGACACGCTATAGCTCTTCAGTCTAGCAATTTTTTACTTTCCCTTTCTGTGCCCAATTCTTAGAGAAAACTGTCAGTTTTGGACTGTGTGTCAGTGAAGATGTGCTTACCTCAAGACAGCACTCTCAGGCCTGTCCTTTAATGTACAGTCTTATCCTGACACCACTACTGGCTAACTCACTCATTTGTCATATGACTCAGTGCATCTACTTTATGTCGTATACCAGAGTATGACTCCAGTATTTCTAGTTGTTTCAAATAATTTAATTCCTCCGTAGGAAAACAGTTCACAAGGATGTTAAGCACTCCCTGCTGAACTGGCAGAATCTGTCTAGGATTTGTCCAATATCTCTACTGAAAAACAGAGCGCTCTGAGGAGCAATGAAAATGGATGGAAGCCATGATAGTCCACTATGCAGCTACACAACCGCAGACTACCTCTGTTAACAGAGCTTAAGCTGCTTTGGGCTTTCTTGAGGAGTGGCTCCTACCTCCTGTACATGGAATTACATGGGAGAGCACAGGCAATACAGAATATGACTGCACCATACAGAACTGAGATGGAACTAAGTGTTTACATATACATATATTTATATCTGTGTGTGCAGAACATTTAGGAAGGGTTAAAATAAGCTGGTTTTCAGTAACTGTATGTATGTAAGCCCCTCCAGACATAAATTATGCATCTTGAACAGTGGCTGCTAAGCACACAGCTCTCTCTGTAAAAGTACTAAGGAAATTATGTCATGGTAACAGCAGTAGCCTAGTAATTTGTGAAGCTTTCATATGCACAAAATGCATAATCAGAGAATGATGGTAGAAGTGAAAAAATACAAGGAATTTGATATAGAAGTGAAGACTGGCATTCTTTTAACTATAGACATCAAAGACAAATCAGTTGTATGCAAACATAGGTCTTATAACTGTAAACCACTGAGAGTGTAAATTTATGATATTGAATTACTAAACACTGGGTTGTTTGGAGTTTATTTTGGAGTGAATGGACTGTGCTTCCTTAAGATACATTTTTCTGCATCAAGTTTCTGTCAGACTATGGTTTCTGTAGGACTAATGTTCCCTTTTATTTTATCAGACATGTTCAGATCTAACTGCATGCCATTGCCCCCAGCAGCTCATCACCAAAGGGTTTTAGTCCCCAAAACTCTGCAAGCGTAAGTCTTTTAAGGCATGTGCCATCCAGCATGGCACATACACTGGAGACAGGGCCATGACCACAGCTGCAGGTATCTTCCTTAATTTGGACAACAAATAATCCTCATGTACAGAGGCTTCTAATCAATGGATTTCAAACCTGCTAATCTTTTTGCACATGTAGCACTAGTCACTTTGCAGCGTGAGTCAAAGTGGCTGTATGACTTTTCCCTTGGAATAACAACAATCACCCTCAGAAGTGAACAGGCTGGAAGAGAAAACTCAAGCTAGTTATGAACTTTCCATCTCACATTAACTGTAGGTTATACCCCCACTCTGAGAACTTTTCAAAAAACTGAATTGAAGTGACTTGACGTCATCCAAAACAGCCGCCACAGTGGGTTCTCACTAAATGATGATCTGTCCATTTTTCTGCCTTAGTTCTCCGATTCTCATTCAACTATAATGAGACAGACCATTTTTCAAGCTTTCATGGTTAGACAGCTGGACTGGCTAGATCATTTTTCTTCTAGAATAAAATGCTACTGCACCTCTCAGAAAAACACTGAGTATCATTATGGTAGAAAACTGAATATGGTAAACTGGAAAAGTGAAGATCATTATAAACTTCATAATATAAAATGATCTCATGATCTAAAGTGAGAGAAGCAAGGGTAATGCTGAAAAATGCTCTGTGGGAGCACCTAGGGAGTGAAGAAGAGCATGTAGTTGTTAGAAGTATTTTCTCTGCTGTAATTGTATTCAAAGGTAGTGAACAAAGGAAGAGGCCAGGTTAACAGCTTATTTTTTGGCAACTAAGGAAGTCACAAGTTTAGGATTACTGTTTTTGGTTTGCTGTTCTGGATGGATGGCAGTGTTTAATTTGTAACTTAATCCTGCATGCTGCTGTATGTCTTTTGGAGACATATTTGGAGAGCAATATCAACACAAAGGAGATTTTGGAGTCATTTGAACAAACGCTTCAGGTGAGTCTGAACAGACAAGGACATGAATCTACAACCAAGTAAAAGAAAATTGATTATTTAGGAGGGATGGAATGGTGGAGAAAAAACTAGGACAAGGATGGTGATTGCTGCATTGACTGCAAATTAATGATGTTTGTTATCACAACAGCAATCACCTAAGAGATCAGGTGTAAATGGTTAAGTGCTTAAAGCCCCTGTGTTCCTCATGCATTTTAATGGAAACCATTCCACTTCTGCACATTTAGTGCATCTTCAAGAAAGTGCAAATGTATAATTTGCCAGTAGAATATATATTTCTGTGCTTTTCAGTGCCCAGACTGGCTAGAGAGTTCTCCTACCCTTCTAACTAACAGATATGAGGAAAAGAGACAAGCTACAGAGACTTCTGCTCTCAACACAGAAGCTCCGTGATTTAAAAACTGCTTTCATCTCAAGTGAGAAAGATTAAAAAGATGTTACAAAGATTACAAGACAATCACCACTCCAAAATAAAAGGCTAGATGAAAATGTATTAGACTAGTTTTTCACTGACCAGTGCTTTCATTTGCATGTCACAGGTGGGTTGCAAACAGCTTGGAGTGATGGTCTCAAAAGGTAGTGATCAATGTACTGAAAACTGGGCAACAGTTCAGTTGATAGCTGGGAACAAATGGAGTACCCTGGGGTCTTTACTGGGAAGAATTGTTTCATATCTCCATCACTAACAGGGATGTTGATACAGAGTGCACCATCCACAGATTTGCAGATCATAGGAAGTTGAGGGGGTGAATGGTGGAAACACGAAACAGCAGAACTTTGTACCAGAGGGACATTGGAAGACATGACTACTGGAGCAACAGAAAATGAAGGTGAACAAAAAGTACAAAGCTCTTTGCATGGGGCGTGTACCAGTACACAACAGGCACTGACTGCCTGAGTAGTAGCTTTGCTGAAAAGGACAGCAAAAGGCTTATGTTGAATGTCAACCTGAATGTAAGCCAAAAGTGCACTATCATTGCAAATGGAGAAAAGAAGGCACTCAGCTGCATTAGGAGAAGCACAACTGACAGACTGAAGTAGGTTATTATTCCCCTCTGCCTGGCATGGGTGAGGCTGTACCTGGAACAGTGTTCAATTTTGGGCCCGTGGCTCAAGAAGGATGTGGAGAAACTGAAGATCGTTCGTAGAAGGGCTGTCACGATGGGCAGGAACTTAGGTTACATACCCAAGCTACAATCTGTGACTGCTGCTTCTTGTTTTATCCCCTGGCACTATCAAAAGAAGCTTGGACCTATAATCTTTGTACTTTCTCTTTCATTAGCTATTAGATTAGATTCATCTGGTATTAAATAACCCCTTAGCCTCCTCTTCAACAAAGTTTACCAGTCCAGCTTCCTCTACCCCTCCTGTAGGGCATGTAACCTAGTCTTGGGGGATTCAGATTAAGACAAACTTTTTAACTAGAAAAGCAATGCAGAACATGTTCTCCAGGGAAGTTGTGAGGTCTCCATCTTTTGGAAGTTTTCAGGTCTTGGCTAGAAAATGCCACAGCTGACCTGATCCAGTACTGATGGCAATCCCGCTCCAAGCAGAAGCTTGTTGAAATGACTTCCAGATGTCCAACCCAACCAACATTTCTGTGACTCTGAATAGAAGCTTGACTACACAATTTATTCTTTATTGATTTAGATGTCCCACGGATTCATTACTTCTTCTTTGAACTTGTTTGTATCAGCACAAAGAATAATAATTTATTTGGTCTATATTTTTTTCTGTGAAGAAACATTACACATAGACATCTCAAGTTCTGTACTGCAGAGTGAGTCACCTTCTACCATGTGAATCTTCTTTGCTGTCTGCAACAGACATCACCTTTGTTTCATCCAAAAACAGTGCCAGTTCTCTTCTGTATACCTACGTACCCTAGGGTAGCATCTGAAGTTTATGGTAGTCGGGTCTGTATTGATATGTCTCTTCATGCTTGTATCAGACTTGCTGGAAAGGAAAAGAATACATTCAAAGACCAACTTAAAAACCTATCAGTTCTACTTGTTGAGGAACAAACAAGTGTCTCCAAATTACTCATATGCTAATTTACTAGACCTAGAAAGAATCAAAGAAATGTTTCTTCCAGTGACATCTGCGGGTAGGATGGAAAAGTACTTTGCATTATTTGAACTGTTTTTGGTGAGTATTTTGTGTGTTAGGCAGAATTTACCTTTGCTGTAATTTAGAGATATGATGCAGGTTAAAATCTCATAGGCCTTCAAAGTTTAATTGCCTGGATCCTTTTATATTTCAAAATCAGCATGCTAAAATATACTACAGTGTTTTTACTGTGTTATCAACCTAAGGTTCTGAATGCACTGAAAAATTGGATTTGAGCACATGTATCAAAAACTTCTTTAAATTATGCTTGTGCATGTAAATGCAGCAGCAACATTTGGACAGCACTGGCACATACAACTGAGGGACTGCTTGAGTGTTAATAATCTGCTTTTTTGGCTCCTCCTTCTACCCAGCTTCTCACAAGCCCTCTGTTTCCACTGACAGCTGTTGAAGTGGTAAATACCATCACTGCGCTTGAGCAACACGGACATGGGATTCAAAGAGATTTTAGAATTTGCATTTCAGCAGGGAAGTGCCTGTGCTAACTCCCTCTACCTTTTTTTGTTTCGCGTAGGAGAGAGGCTATACAGCCTGCTCATGACTCTGCCTGTCTTCCCGTATCACTACTGGGATTTTATCTCATTATTGATTCCAATGAACACTTTCTTCCGGCTTTCAAAAGCAACTGTCAGAGGATAATTCAGCTCTTCAAAATGTTGTGAGGTAGAGATGGCTGTAACCCCATCTGGAGGGTGGCCGTTGGGGGGTAGCTGAAAACAGGTCATAGGACATGGGGGAATTGCATAGGAGGAAGTCTTAAAACTGATATTTTTAAAGACAGGTCAAAAAAATTTTTATCATACGATTCCTCGTTTTGAAAGGGGAGGCTGGTATCAAATCTTTGCTGATATTTTATTTCTCTTAAGAGCTGGAGCTCATATTAGTATATCACTGTTATCAGTTACAGTTTTCTGGAGCCGAGGCTGTTTTTCCATGATGCTGAAAAGCTTGCTAGCCACTGCTTCTGAAAGAAGTATTAGCTTAGCTTTGTTTTTTAAAATTTAGGAAACAGTTTAGGCAATGTATATTAGGCAATACTCCTGTTTTCTATGACTAAAGAAATGAAAATGACATTTTCAGGCATGAGAGAGGGCTAGGATCCCTTGAACAATTTTAACATCGTATGGTTGTTAGTAGGAGCCGGAGACATGTATCCATTTTCTACTGTAGAATTATTTAGACACACATATATATTTTATTTTTAAAAGTGCTCACATAACTTGTTTTACCTTCTAGTCAGAGCAGGGTAATGGTACGTCACCTCTTCAGTGCCTCAACTGAGTTGCTAAGCTACCATAAATCTATTACTTCCAGTCATGTACCCTCATCTCACAAATATGAATGGCTAACACACCAAAACAACCTTGCCCCAAGAATGCAGAACCTAAGTAGAAATTTTGAGGTGAGTGGTGGCTATGAGTAGGAAAGAAGTGTTCTTTTCCTTCCTTTGTTATAACAAATGTTGCATTTTTATGATTATATCCAGAGAAAAACCAAACATGGAGCATTGTTTGGATAGCTTTTGGGTGAAGAGAGATAGTAAATGGAAGGATAAGTAGGGGTGAGGACAGAGATACAGTGCAGAGAAAGGGAAGAGCCAGAAGAGGGATAGACAGACAGCTGGAGCAAATGGTGCAGTATTCTCTGGAGGTAGCTGCTCTCTATTCTTGCTCTAGTTCCACATAAGTAGGTGAAGGGGAGAGGTCCTTGTGCCATGGGCACTTTCAGCATGGAGAGAAGTGATAAGGAAGGAACACTGAGTGGCTGCTTCCCTGGGATAACTTGAAGATTACACATTTCTGTCTGCAGGTGCAGAAAAATACCTTGTCTGGGGAGATGTTGCTCTCCCATGTCAGTCTCTGTATAAATTTTCTCCCTGCTCTCACATTGTGGCTACATCCTTAAGGGTTAGGTATGCAAGTCCTGTCTGTGACAGGAGTTAGTGTATACTGGCCCAGACATCAGTAACTAGAAAATAAATCTTTTTGAATCCTGGCTTGTGTATGTCTTGATAGGAAAGTAAATCTCACCCTCTCAGCAGCAAGCTATTCTTTCATTGCAAGGATGGTGCTAGTGAATGATGTTTTCCAAGCTGATAAATGTGGGATTTCCTGTGCCACAAGTTATTTTGTTTGTCTCAGATTTTTATGTTCCAGCTTTATGAAGCAATCAGTCTGGGGAAAGTCCCAGGAATAACAGGATGAGGCTTTTCTTCTGATATAGGTCTTCATAACCATAGATCTATAGCAAATCAAAATATGAAAGTAAAATCATGCTTCACTCTGGTGCTGGGATGTTGAATACAGATAGTTGTGCTTGCACAGGCATGCTGTATTCCTTTATCTCTTTATAGCTGTTCGTTTTAAAACAAACCAGCTAATGCATGGAAGATGAAAAAAATTTGAGGGGTTGAAGAAAACAGACTCCTGCATCAGATACAGACCCCTCCATAGCCTTCTGGTAGTTGACTGGAAATGTTCCTTCAAACAACTTCCTTGGAAACATTACTCTGAGGTGTAGTGACTGACTTTCCTCTAGCTTTCATAGCTTTAAAATCTACCTGTACTTTAGCTTTTGTTCAGTATATTTGTTTTTCAAACCTCAGTTGCAGTGCTTGGAGAGGAAACAGCAAAACCACATTTGTCCCTGCCTCTTCATATTCATTTCCCATTCTTTTCCTCCTTCTTCTCGAGAGCTTTCCCTGACAGACTGCACACAAGCTGACTTTCAGCTCATGCCAGGTGAGGACAGGGATATCCTTTCAGATGGACTTTTAGGAGATCTATTGACACCTTTGTGTCACTACCATGGTGTGAGCCCCACAGGCTGCAACTTTATCTCCTGTTGCTTTCCTTCATCTGTTCTAAATACTTACTTTTCTTTTTCTGCCTAACATCCTAATTCTTGATGGTGACAGGGATTCTAAGTCAGTTGTATCTTTTCTTTCCTGGAAATATGACAATGAAGACAGCTATTACTTCAGGAAAACTACTTTCTTTAGGATAATTAGTTAAGCCAGATGTGGCGTTGGCTCCTTGTTCTGTTTTTCATCCTTAGATTGTCTCCATTTCTTAAAAACTATAAGAAGCTTAGAGAGTATAACGCAACCTTGTGACAACACATCTTGCAAATGGACAGGTAAGGCACAGAAAAATTAGCAACGCGAGGGAGATCTGGAAGACACAACCAAGAGGAAGTAAGTATTGTCATGCTTCCTTGTCCTTTTCCTGTTTTGCCACATACACAAGGCAGAGCAACTTTGTGCCACAGAAAGAGCAAGAGTAAATTACAGTCTGAAAAATAAAAAGCTATCAGTTCAGCTGCAGGAATTCTGTAAGATTGCTAGTACAGCTCTGCAAGACTGGTAATTAAAAATCAGCATTAAAATACTATGCTGAGAAGTTCAAGAAGGGAAACAAATCTCTGGTAGCCCATCTGCTTTCCTGTAGCTACTGGTAGCTCGTGCTGCATCTGAATCTGCTGTGCCGTGTGATGTTTCAGAGATGCTCAGAATCAGCAGCCCCTCGACTTTCTGCGGCTCCTGAGCCCCATTGGCTGGAAGGCAAAGCAGAGGCGGAGAGTGCCCTGAATATTTTTCTCCTCCACACCCCATAAAACAGGCAGCCGGCATGCACTGTCTGACAGCGAGACCGGTGCTTGCAGTTTGAAATTAGTTTCTGCTCTGCAGCAGTCACTTAGGCATTTTATGTTTGCCTCTCTTAATGGAAGGGGACAAAAAAGCCTTGCAGTATACCAGTGAACTAAACAGGAACTGACCATAGGGGAGAATCTGATGCAAACTTACAGACTGTTGGGACTCTGTGACATAGATCACCAAGGTAAATGTGATGATGATGATGATGATCAGAAACTGCATCTGTGAGACAGTAATTCTGAGTTTGAAACCTTATTTTGTAACAGCAGTCAAAGTGCTCTGAACTGCTGCCTGCCTCGGCACCGGCTTATTTTTCTTTTCTTCCCAAGCTGAAAAGCCAAAGAAGGTTTTCAAAGGAATGCAAAAGGAACAGGAATTTTAAAAGCGGGAAGCTGAAAGGGGGTCTCCATAAGATGAATTTCACCCAGCACCGTGGGACACTCCAGCCACTCCATTTCTGGAACCACAGCTACAGACTGCACGGAGGTGCCAGCGAGCCCAATGCAAAGGGTCACTCCTCAGGAGGCTGCTATGAGCAACTCTTTGTATCCCCCGAAGTGTTTGTGACTCTGGGCATCATCAGCTTGCTGGAGAACGTCTTGGTCATTGTGGCGATAGCCAAGAACAAGAACCTTCATTCACCCATGTACTTCTTCATCTGTAGCTTGGCAGTGGCTGACATGCTAGTGAGTGTATCTAATGGATCAGAAACTATTGTCATCACGCTGCTAAACAATACAGACACAGACGCACAGAGCTTTACCATAAACATTGACAATGTCATTGACTCAGTGATTTGCAGTTCCTTGCTTGCATCAATTTGCAGTCTCCTCTCAATAGCAGTGGACAGGTACTTTACTATCTTTTATGCCCTCCAGTACCATAATATCATGACCGTGAAACGCGTAGGGGTCATCATCACATGCATCTGGGCTGCTTGCACAGTCTCAGGCATTTTGTTCATCATTTACTCTGACAGCAGTGTTGTCATCATCTGCCTTATTAGCATGTTCTTCACTATGCTCATTCTCATGGCATCCCTCTATGTCCACATGTTCATGATGGCTCGGATGCACATCAAAAAGATTGCTGTTCTTCCAGGGACTGGCCCTATCCGCCAAGGGGCCAACATGAAAGGGGCCATCACTCTCACCATCCTGATTGGAGTTTTTGTTGTGTGCTGGGCTCCATTTTTCCTGCACCTGATTTTCTACATCTCCTGCCCCTACAACCCTTACTGTGTGTGTTTCATGTCCCACTTTAACTTCTACCTCATCCTCATCATGTGCAATTCCATCATTGATCCACTCATCTATGCATTCCGGAGTCAGGAGCTCAGGAAGACATTCAAGGAGATTATATGCTGCTGTAGCCTGAGAGGGCTTTGTGATTTGCCTGGCAAATATTAAACCGAGCAGACACGTTACTGTGTACACAACATGCAGCACAGGCTTCCAAGCATTCAAATCCTCTTTCTCAGCAGAATTTGGGTTAAATCCTTAAGAGTGAGCACCTCTTTTTGTCTCCCCTCCCTCTCATCCTTGTATCCCATTCATGTCTAATTCATATTTCTGTATAATGTTTGTGATATCTACAGTTTGTAATTTATTTGGCTGGAAAAAGAAGTAGCATTTCATACCAATTTGTAAGTAAGCAAATAAATGTAATGATGAATGTGAAATACTAACAAACATGAGCAGCTCTATGTGCTAACTGCTGACAAAATAAATAACTTGCCTGAGTTACAGTACATATTGGTTGATACCGTTCCTTACTCTGTTGAAGTAGTTATAGCTATCCACTGCATTATATACAGCTAAAAATAAGAGTATATTCTCCTCTATTAGTGGATTAGAGGTTCTCTGGAATTAGAAAGCAGATTTTTCATAAAGGCTACTGCAGCCAACAAGTTGTGTTCATTCATTTTGGACTCTTTTCCTCCTTCTCCACAAGCAGCAACTCTGTTCTTTGTTACAGTTATTGCCTACAACAACAAGATTTTTCAAATGCCTGCTACCCAGACAATTGAATGCTTGGGTTTTGCTGGTTTTTTTCAGGATGATGATTGCTGTATGTCTGAGAGTAGCTTTTTTGAAAGTTGAAATTGCTCCCTGGAGCATCAGTTAGCCCTGGATATATTTGTTAAACTGTCATCCAGGTAGACAAGAAACCTCCGTCCAGCTATGAAGCAGGTACAGTATCGACAGTCCCAGCACCAGTGTAAAGATTCACTGAGAGATTTACCTGATGAAGATGAAGAGGGAACATCAGTTTGAACATTGAGTCCCTCCTTGTTCTGAGGGGCTGTGGGGAACAAGGACTCCACGTGCTTCAGAAGAAAATACATCCTTATTAGAACAAGCTGCCCTCTCTTCTGAAGTGTGGTATTAGCAGGTGGGATCGGGGTCCTTGCAGAGGAGTCAAGGCATGTGCTACTTTGGGTCCAGCACTTCAGGCCGTTCTGTGGAGCACCCAAGCTTTGCAGGGGCAATGCTGTCACATGGAAGGGATGCTGCCCAATGAGCCTGTAAATGCTCTGTATCTGGCAGCCCTGTGTGTTACCGCTGCTTGAAGTCAGCTCACCTTTTCAGGCATCTAATTGATGTGTTCTCAGTTTCATGCTAAAATGCCACTCTCTCTCCTCAGATTATAATGGGGACGTCAGCTCCCTGATTTTAGCACCTTTGGAAGTGTTTAACATACAAATGCGAGTACACAGGATTCCATGAAGTTGTCCCTTAACACCTCCATGATATCAACTTCTATGTAAAAGAGTAGAAAAATTATTTATTCCCAGAAAGTCTGAAAACGTAGCTGTTACTGGTACAAGACATGGTAAGTTCTGATTTAAAGGGTCAAAACTGAATGGAAAGAATAATTTCGTTTCTAATCCTGGGTGCCCGATTTTACCAGGATGGGTAGTGAGTTAGTTGGATGAGCAGTCATTAATTCTCTTGGAAACAGCTTGTTACCTCAAGCTGCTTGTTCCCTCGTTAAAGACAAGCATACAATGAAAAGATGTTTGTGAGAGCCCAATGTTTGCTATCTGGGATTCTTGTCCAGAGAGAATCTGATCTTTCATTTGTGAGTAACTTTTCAGGATATCGTAGAACCGTGACAACATTTGGTCCTCTGTCAAAAAACATGAAGGACTTAACGTGGGTCTCAGTATCCTTAACTTCAATTTACTTACAGAACGAGCGAGAAAGTCATTTGACTGTGTGAGTCGAAGTCCCTTGTTAGATCAGGAGCAGAGAAATCAGGTCTCCTACACCTTACTCTTGCACTTGGGCAACTCCATCCCACCACACCCCTGTTACCTTCTCTCAGCTTTAGTAAATGATATTGTCATATCATAACACTTACTATGTATAAGATGTTGAAATATGTCTACTACATTAACTCTACTTACTTTCTTCTGGAGGAAATTATAAACATTTCAATAATACATTCCTACCTGATTCAACTGGATAGAGAATAAAAAAAGCCAAAAAAGGACTATTAAAGCTCAAAGGAAGAAAAAAAAAATATGAATGTGTTTAAATTAATAGTCTTTCCAAAAATCCGATGGACTCTATTAGTTGCCTTTCACTCTCCCACAAGACATGATGATAGCTATGCAAAACGTTCCGGCAAAAATGCAAAAAATTGCTGATGCTAGTTTGAACAAAATCTCACTGGGTTTGTTTTATCTCATTTTCTTCAGCTATTTTAGGACTGTAAATTATGATATTGGACTCCAGATACTACCTTTGTAGTCCATGGATGCAGAGAGGGTCCAGTAGAAAGTGGCACAAGAGCAAGATGCTACTTTAGGTGCCCTGAACATTACCTTGAAAGTCTCTCTTTCTCCCCTTGGTCTATACAAGGACCAGACATCTAATTTAAACAAATCTGAATTCTGAAGAGGCTGTGCTTCTGTAAATTACTTCCTGAATTCCCAGTTGATTCTTAAAACCAACAATCTCGCTTCTTTTTGCAACCCAAGGGAAAGAGAAATAAAAATTAGTTTGTATAATGCTGGTGTGGATGTTTTCATCAATGGTTTTCTTGTAGTTTCCAATATCTCTTTTGTACTTATTTGGACTAAGATTAGTAAAGACAGTTGTGACCCCATTAAGCTCTAAATCTCATTTAGAAATCTAATTTTTAAAACTAGCTTATTCCAGAGTTTTAGCAACTTTGAGCCTGCTTAGCAGCAATTCTGTCTTTATTTTATAAAGCTAAATGCATATACATACTTTTCTTAATGGAGTTTTTAATTAAAGAGGACTTTTTCATTTCATGGTATTATCTTTTAGAGTGTAATTTATTGACATTGCTGGCAAACCTCCTACATAGATAATTTTCCTACTCCCAGATACTCTGTTCCTTCTGAATAACTGAATCAGTTTCTGTTTGCCTATAGCTCTGGCGGCTTTCCAGCAGAGAGTCATAAAAATCGGTGTTGTGAAAGATAAATAAGTTCGTCTAGCTTGCTGGAGAGTGGGGACAGTAGAGGATTATTTTCCACATTCAATTTGCTGAAGCTTTATTCTTCTATTTAAAAATCTTCTAAGAAAATGAGATTTCTTTCTTTAAGTATCTAGGATCCCAATCACTTTAGCACTTAGCATTTTAGTCATGTTATGTAACCATGGCACATTCCTGTGTGGCAAGGAAGTGGCTTTGTCTCTGCTTTACAGGTGTAAGGATTTACATTTTCACTTCTGCTGGAGAAAAGTGGCTAATGGATTTGCTCAGCCTCCTGGAAGGCAGTCTTTGCTTGAGCTGGGAATTGGTGGTAGTGTCCCCTGCCCTTTCCCAATAACTGGCTGTAATATAACACACAAAACTTTTGAAGCAAATGTCTTCCTTCAAAAGGAACATTTCTTTAGCTTTGAAGTAGTTTTTGAACAAAGCAAAGGACTCCAAAAAAGGACTCAGGAGGCTGTAGTTGGTCTCAGCAGAGTGGATATTGAATGATGATCCAAGAGCCCCTTTACAACTGAAACATGCGGTCATTTGGAAGCAAGGAGAAAAGCACTGATGGACTCACATGTTATTGAATGTGCAGCAACAACACCTTCAGTTATGCCTTTAATAGATGTGCAGAGTACACATTATTGATGTAATTCTAAAATGAATTTGTTGTTGTTAAACAGGTCCTATTTTACAACATGTTCACTGGGGGCTCCTTCATTCTCAAGCTGAATTCTGGTGCAGAAGATCTTTGGTCCTGATGTTATTTATAATGTACTGTATTGCTTATAGGCTTGAATTAAAATTGCAGTCTCAATCCCACGGTAAGGAGCTCTCAGAAAATGTAGCTTTAGGGATGAAATCTTCATTGTTTGTCCAGAAATTACTTCAGATTTTAAATTAACGTTTCAGTCCCTTCAATCATATCTCAAGCATTCTAGGGTTTTCTCTTTGGATGAAATACTTTTCTCACTTATTAAAAAAAGGAGACAATGCTTGGGTTTTTTTGTTTCAAATGGTTCTGTTGTCCTGGCTGTTTTTCATAGTCTGTTGCCCACTCTGCTCATAGAAGAAGAGATTTTCATATTTGTGGATTAAAAATCACCCCCTTTGGGTTTGTAATGTAAAGTCCCGCTTTTACCCATTTTTCCTCTGCAAACATTGTTCATTTGCTTCAGTTGTTTTCCTTCACGCTTGATGCATTTCTGTATTTGTATATTTCTGGGCTGCCAGCAATCTGAGCTCTCCGAGGCAACCCCTGCCTGTGTGGTGGGTTTGCCTTTGGCCAACCGCAAAACCCCCACCCAGCTTCTTCCTCACTCCCCACCTTGGTGGGACGAGGAACGAGAAAACTCGTGGATCTGGATGACGGTAGAGATATCACCAACTACCATCACAGGTGAGAGAGACTTCATTTGGGATAATGAACTTAGTTTATGTCCAATTAAAACAAATATTTAATGATGAGTCAGCTAGTGGGAACAAAAAGACAAACATCAAAATAACTCCTTTCCCCCTGCGGGTTGCTTCGCAGCTTCAACTTCATTCCTTCCTCCCCGACTCCTCGACCTCCTCC